>CAJVPT010006622.1:0-10856 GCA_910592055.1 Acaulospora colombiana
AGAGAATATGAGAAAGCCATTCCATCACTCTGTAAGCACAAGATCATGTTCCTAGATCAAATCATCAATTCAACTACGATGATGCTCAAGAAATGGAAAACAGTCCACATTCTTTTCAATAAATGCAAAGGTTCAATTCCCTCTTGGTATAAAAAGGTCCAAGAAAAGGTGACCGAGAATCATGACCTTCTAAAAAAGTCATTGCATGGACTAGACTGGACAGGCTATAATATTCAAACTAAAGCTTTCCCAGCTTATCCAGATAGAAGGAAAACATACTGGGCAGTCTGCTCTAGCTCTGCAATGGACAAATTGAAAAAGACATTATTTTTGAACAACAAAATTCAATTTGTTCCATATCAGTTAACATACAACCCTACTAGTAACTATACTCTACTTCAATCAGATAAATTATCCCAAGTAAAAGAAGTAGATATATCACAAGTCCGTCTTCTTCCACAGCTAAATAAACATAAAAATTTAAGAAAAAGGAAACAAGTCTTCTTACCTAGCAACCCTATAGATTGACTTATAGCTATAAGGCAACAAGTAAGAATTTCACTAATGTCTAAACCAGAAGTGGAAATCTAGGTAAAAAACTGGAAAGCTATACTAATAAGACAAGCTATCTAATCAAATGAACATATAGATGAACTTATAGATGTTCTAAATTATAATAGAAGAAATATAGCTATTTAGTTTACTTTCTACATTGATAAATTATATAAAAAAGGGACAAAAGATAGTGAGCTTGAAATAAATTTGACTTGGGTCCTAGTAAAAGACAATAAAGTTGTAAAGCAATTTTCAACAGAGGCATCAATATGGCCATTGGCAATCAGGACAGAAATATTGGCTATTCTAACTGCAATATATACAGCTCTTCAAAATATAACAATCTCAATATTCTCTAACTGTAATACTGCAGTTAAGACATAGAAGTTCATCAGTGCACAAGTGGAAATATCAACAATAAGATGAACAAAGACAGCTAATTGGCCATTATGGAGTAGAATTAAAAATTTAGTTAAAAAGAAAGATCTCACTTTGGAAATTATAAAGGTCAAAGCTCATGGAATCGATAAGTTCAATAATCAAGTAGATCTGCTTGCAAAATAAGCTAGACATGAAAATCCAATAATCTGGTACTAACTACTAGAGTTAGGGACAGTTCTGACAACAGCCATATAGAGAGAGCACATGATAGACATCAGTATTAGAGAATTTGTCAAGATGTCCAACAAGAAAAAGATAGGAAAAGATTGAACAACACAGAAAAAAATCTAAGAACTGTGGATTTAAAATAACAAAATCATAGACTGGTTAACCTTCTGGAATCAGTTCAATCTATTTAACACCTTCGATACCTCTTTAAAAGATAATAAAGACAAAAGCTTCCTAACTAATCTGACCCATAATAAACTTCCAGTATTAAGATATTGAAGAAAAGGAAACCAGATATTTATATCATAACGATATATCCAGTATGTGAACTTCAAAAAGAAACTTTAGGACACTTGTTTTAATGTTCAGCCATTAAAGAAATCAGAGAGGATATATGGAGAAAAGCAAAGAAAAAAATAAACTAATATATCCGTAAAGAAATCAAAAACAAAGAAGAAGTCTATCCTGTAACCAATAACTGGACAAGTAAATGGTTAAACAAGATTCAGCAATCTGATAGAAGTCTTTTTAATACTATTTGTGGATATATAGAAGAGAACAAAACCACTTTCTTAAAGAATTACCTCAAAGTACAACTCAAAATTCTCCCGATAGTCATATAAAGCATAATTAATAAGCTTTGTTATAAAATGAAGAAAAATTTCAAGAAGGATATATTGAATAGCTACTATAAAAAAGTTATAGAGTGGGAAAAGAAGCAGAATATTACTGAAAAGAACAAACAAATCAAAAGATATGGGCACCTATCCATTATGCAGGTCATACAAGAATAGGAAGAAGAACCCACATTTGCAAAAGATCTGAAACAAAAAGTTTCTGAAAAAAAGGAGGAAATAAAATATATAGAAATCATCAAGAATTAGATTTGTTATGAAAAGAAATGGTTTGGTTTTTAACTGCTGTTAGAATTTAGAATGATCTACAATAATAACTTGTAGGCAATGATTTTATTGACTAAAGGATTTATCCAAGTCAGTAAAGAAGCAAAATATCATTTCCTAAGTTATATCTAGAGAAATAGTTTTTCGATGACAGGTGAGTTAGTATATGAAAGTCAAAACTAATTTGTAAATATCTGATATATATACAATAAAGACAAGCCATGCTGACCTAACTACAGATTAAAAAAAAAAAAAAGAAGTTTTATATTTCCTTGTTAATAAAGTCTTTATACTTTCATTAAAACAACTTGAATCTTGTCTTCATATATCTCTTTTACTTCTCTTACTTGTTTATAAACTCATTTGAATAAAAACTTGAATCTCTAGTAACCTAAAAAGATCCAAGTATATACTTCCTCTATTAAGGGCAAGAAGGTTCTAGGAAATAAAAGGACTAGCAAGTGAAGTGTTACCTTATAGAGCTGAAGTAACAGAAATAGAGGTTTTATTGACAGGAGAGATTTATTATTCACCTTCTTAAGCTTTTCTAGTTCTCTTAAAGTGTTTACTATTTTTCTTGGGGGATTTTGCCTATCTTAGTTTGACCCTGAATTTTTGATAACACATGATCACCAGGCTCTTGATTGGCTGATACGAAATATATTAGTAACAGAATATAAATATGTTCCTACTAATTACCCCATATGTTCTAATAACATTATTGATGATTGAAAGAGTTGATTGGTACCTCATGTCTGCTTCACTTTTTCAATTGAGTTAACCTACAGATCAAGTTCCATGAGGCCAATAAAATATGAGTAACAAGTCCCCAGGTGGTGAAAAAACTGCTATTTGTTCAAGTTGAGGTCTTTTTTTCCTATTATTCTGGTTAGGCAAAGTTAAAGACCACGGTCTCTTTTTTATTCTGGTCAAGCAATAAGACTGAATGGTCTCTAGTTCATGCTAAGCTCCAACCCTTTAGTTATAGTTGAGAATGCATTTCCCCAGAAATTGTTGAAAGATATCACAATCGATGAGAATCCTACTACTTTTCTGATACTTTTCCACCATTGTGAGGCAAAAAAATCTTTGGGAAATGACTATTTTGGACAATGGAAGATATACACCAGTAAAATTTCTTTAATTAGGTGTGGCTATTAGAAGGTATCATACTGAAACAACATGATCCAGTTCCTATTAGGTCATATAAAAACATAGTTCATTGTAAGTCACCTTTTCATTACAGATGGATAAAAAATCACTGTCCAAAAAAGTTGAGATCAAGTGTGTCCTAGAAATAAAGGCTCCCACTAGATGATAAGTCTCCTCAAACAGTACACAAGAAGGAAATCAAGATCCAGAATGGATAAGCTCAAATGGTCAAGAAAAGAAAGAATATCCCAATTGGGTATTTCTTATTGAGAAGAGATCTTGAGAAGCAGGTTTTTAAAGGAAGCTGGAAATATTTTTTTTAATTTCAATTTTTACATTTTTATTTTCTTATTGTCTGCTTAGATATTTTTAAATATCCATACTTTTTTTTTCAACCCATCCTTTTGTAGTTTCCTGTATTCCAGTGGCTTGAACTGATATATGACAGTGGTAACCTGCTGACAATGATGTAGTGGATTAGGAGGATCTTTATCCAAAGACACTGCAGAGCAAAATATTGTTCCCAAGGCTGAACTTAGAGACTATTATGCTTATGACAAATTAGTTAGATCATGATAATAGGTTAACTATAGTATGTATTATGCTGCTTGAATGAAAATATACTTATGTTTTCAATTAATTAATAAACTGACAATCTAGCTTGGCTATGGGTATACAAAAAATAAAAAGAAATTATCACATATTATACAACTTTTTTCACTGATCCTCTGATCACATATAAAAAAATGTTTGCAAGAAGTTTTATACTTCAAGACTAATAAAGTCTTATTACTTTTTTTAAACCAATTTAAAATAAGATTTTCAAAAGTCACTTTACAATCTTTACTATCTCTTTTTATATTTTGTTACAAAAAACTTATTTCCTAATAGTCAAAAAAATAATATTTATTCTTCTTACCAATAGCAAGAAAGTTTTGAGAAGAAGTAAATCTAATTTCTCTATCTCTTCTTCATCTACTACAGAAACAGTACAGAGTTTTGTTTAATAATAAGAGACTCTTAGAAGACAACCCTACTATTCTTTTATTATAATTGAGGCTCTAAAAATATTTTTTCATAGTTTTCTCTGAAGATTTTACTTATTTCAATTTGATCCTGAATTTTGAGTAGTATAAAGTTTCTGATACAATGATTGGATAATAGAAATATACCAGCAATTTAAGATATAAACAAGTACCTATTGATCACTTCACATGTCTAAATACATTTTCTCAGTACTCATAAGAACTGAGGTCTATTATAAGTTACAAGTCAATTATACAGATAGATATAAAACATGAAATCTATAATATTATTGGTTATATAGAAAAAATAAAGAAATCTAGATTAGAACTTATTGGATAATAAACAATAATCTTTCTCTATTTCTCCTCTTTTTCAATAAAGACAATCAAAGAAAAAAGATTATAATATGTAGAATCCTTTAGAAAAGGTTTTGATTATCTGATACCATCATATTAGAAAATAATTTTTTGATCTATTAAGCAATAACTCTAGTCTTTCTGAAATATTTTCTTGACAATATCATAATATAGAAAATTTTTAATTAATACTAGTGTAGTTAAGGCTTCATATAAGGGATTCCCAACATTAGAGATGATAGATACTACAAATAAATCCTTGATATATTAGCCCCTCTCCTTATGGAATTTAGGAATAGCAATAAGCCACTTAGTGAATTATGTTTTGTTATGTTTTTAGGGAGTACTGGGTGTAGTCTTATAGATAATATAGTTAAAAAATTCTTTTTACTCAATATTATTCCTTGTTTTGTTTCAATAAGTAGAATACCTATACTAGATGATCATGTAATTATCTTATCCTGGTTGGGTAAAATATAAATAATTTGCTCTCTATATTATTCGCTAATCTGTAAATCCTTAAACAGTATAGATAATTATTCATCCCAATTGTTTCTAGATATTTTTTTGCTTTAATAAAATATAGTATGTTCATCCTAATGCAAGGATGAGCTAGCATTAAAAAAAAAAAAAAAAAAATTAAAATTAAAATAATTATTAACAGTTTATTATTATTATTTGATCTAAAAATTAATAAATTGTTAAATTAAAAAAGAAAAAGAAAAAATAATTGAAAAAAGAGAATAATTTATGGGTTTATTATTTTTTTTCAAAAGAGTTTTCTGATTGAGATATTCTTTTTATTTTACTTGAATTTTTAAAAAAAATTTTTTTATTTTACCTGTAATATTGAATAAATTAATACAATCAATTATTTATTTAAATAAATATTAAATTGAAATATCTCAAGAAAAACATTCAAATCTCAACTTTTGTTTATTAAAACTTTATCATTATTAAAAAAAAACTTAGAAATAGAGATTTTAATTTATATTTTTATTTCATAATTTTTTATTATTATAAAACATCAACTTTTTTTGCTGATCTTTTAATTACACACAAAAAAAATATTTGTATAAAGTTTTAATACTTCTCTATTAAAAAAGTCTTACTACTTTCTTTAAATCAACTTAAAGAGTTTCTTTTAGAACTCTTTCACCTTTTATTTATCTTATTTACAATTTTCTTTAAACAAACTGGACTCTTGTGATCTGCAAAGTTCAGCTTTTACCTTTACTACCAATAGCAAGAAAGTTTCTAAAGTGAAAAGGAACAACAGTGAAGTACTTATTACCTCTCAACTATAGTGAAGAAATAACAAAGGTAATATTCCAATCCAAAAACTTATTTTTCTATCTTTTAACTGATATTGTGCTCTTTAAGCGCTATCTTTTTTATGGCTTTCTGGAGAATTTTATTTACTCCAATTTCAGGTAGTATGGATCTTACTGATCCTAATTGATTAATATAAAACATATTGAACAAGATTGATAAATAAGCTCCTATTGACCATCTTATATGTTTAAATACATTTCCTCAGCCCTATAAAAATCTGAAGTCCATCATAAGTCATATATGTTGGTGCAGGTGGATACAGATAATGATAGGTTCCTAAAATATTTAGTATATAAAATTTCTCATATCACTTATATTCTTTTTTGAAGAACAAAATTTATAGCTTTTTATTTCAATAGAAACAAAAGTCAGAAAATACTATAAATTAATGATTTGGATAATAAAAAACAATTATGAATAGTTTTTTTATAGTTATTAATTTAAAAATTTTAATATTTACTAGTAAGAAATATTTGATTTTTGTCTCTACCTTCCTTTTAGAGACTTATTTTTAAATATAGTATATATTACTGATACATCATTGGATATAAGAAAGTAGTGATCACAATGGATCAAATTGAATCAGATTTTAACTAGATTCGATTCGATTCAGTTTTTATAAATATAAATCAGATATGGATCCAATTCATTTTAAACTGATCTGATCTGATTCAAAACTATAATGGTTTGATCCGATTCAATTTGAATCTGAATCTGATTTAATTCAATCTAATTCAATTTGATTTGATTTGATGCAAAATCAATTTGAAACTGATTTGATATATTTTGAATTTATTTCAAAGTATATTTAACTATAATTGCTTTGATTTAACTAAATTAAATTAAACATGTTTAAATTAATCTGGCTTTATTTAATAAAAAAATTTTTAACTATTATATTTCTTTTTGAAAATATTTTTTAACTTTAAATTTAAAAATTTTTCTTTTATTAAATTTAAATAAATTCATTTATTCAATCCACGATCATTAACTTGCTTCTATATTAATATACTCCTTACTATAGCTAGTACCCTTTAAAATAACTTGATTTTCTATATCATTTTTTTCTTTATTTTTTATTATCAAGGTTTCAAGTGCTTGCAAAGTATATTGATCTGTTAATAATTGATTATAACAATAATCCATATAATATGCTTTTTTTTTATCTTCTCTTTATTTTTTTTTAGCTGATACTGTTTTTTTGACCAAATTTTAGGACAACTCACAAATTATACCTTTCATTGGTAATATTGTAGTATTATGCAATTCATTCTTTGGCTAGCAATAAAGAGTATTTCCTAGTAAAAATTGTGGCAATTTTAATATTAATAACTTAAATTTTTAATAATTTGTAATATTCAAAAAATACCTGTCATTTAAACTTTAATTTTTATTTAATCATGTAAAAGTTACCTCTATTAAAATTCCCTTCACTGCAGGTAAATTCTTTATCATTAACAGGTCATATTCCTCTTAAACAAGTAGCATGGTCCAAAAAATTGAGGTCAGTGTGGATAAATTTGCTGTATCTCTAGGCTACATAGGCCTTATATAGACTTAAAAAATAATTTAAATATAATTTTTTATTATAAAAAGAAATCATAATTCTTTTATTAATAGTATCATATTTGTTGTTATCTAGTCGAGGTAAATTATATTCTTTTATTTTTTTTTGTATATTTGAGGTCACATCTTCAAGAAATATATACATGACATAGTTGAAAAAAAAAACTCTTTATTGCTACAACTTTCTCTTATAAATATTGCCTTTCAGACTCTCTTAATTCAACAGGTGTATTATGCACATGAATAATGATTCCACTTTCTCTTATCAAAAAATATTTACAAACATTAACATTAATAAAGTTTTAAAAATTAAAAACATAAGTTTAATTAAATATATACCCTTCAGATGTTAAGGCACCTTGATCCAATTTTTTGATTTCTGATGATTGAGCAATTTGTCAAAGCAAAACAAACATGTCAGCAATTGTACTTTTTATAAGTTCAAGTATATTAGGACTGATACAATTTTAATATACAGCCATTATTACCTTGTTAAAGACTCTATCATAGACTGTTATTTCTTTATTTTTTTTTTTTTATTCTTAAAAAATAGGAAACAGCATCAATTACAGATACATAAAAAGGCAAGGAATTAGTTTTTTCAAATATTTACTTTTTTTTTTATTTTTTTTTTCATTGTAACCAGGGAGAGATCAAGATATATTATTTTTATTGCATATATCTCCTCAAGTTACTTTTGAGTCAATAAAATTTTCTTGATATGTAATTTAATTAAGTTAATACAGTTTCAAAAAAATTGCAAAAATTTTAAATTACAAAATTTTTATGGAATTTTTTTTTATTTTTTTGTATTATTAATGTCAGCCCTCAAAACAGTAGCAACATTTTTAAAGTTATTATCACAAGTAACCAAAAATCTCAAAAAATCCCTTTATCAGTTGACCTGGTACTATTTTATTGTTAATAAACTTGAAAATATATACAAGTATTTTTTATTATATTTACATTCTGATAAATATTAATGTTAGAGTCAAAAATAGCCAGTCAAATATTCAACAAGTGATGTATCAGTTTACTAAAAAATATAGCATATTTTATTGGGTCATCATATTTTTGTGATACAAGAAAATGGAAAGTAGCAACAAAAGTTTCTAAATTGAGATATTTTAAATTAACTTAATATATATGGTACTCTACTAATGCAAAATAAAAAATCGATAGTCAAAATTAGTCTGTTGTTGATAAAATTCTACATACTGACCTAGGGTTTCTTACTGGGAACAAATAGTATCAACTGGCATCTGCAAGCAGTATATGACAACAAGTTTACCTATACTAGTTCAGAATTTTCTACTGAAGGTACAAGGCACTCTTGCTGCACTATTCCTGTCTCAATACTAACACAAGCACTGGCTGCTAGTTCAAAATTTTTCTCTGAAAGCAACATTGAAGCTGCATTGACACTTGCAAGTATTATTTTATATTGACATGGGCCTGCCTGCACTAGTTCAGGATTACTATTTGGAGGTACATAGCATACTTAACTGATATAGTATATAAAGAGTATGTCGATTTAAAAAATTTTTTTACTCACTCTTTGCAGAAAGGAATTGATATTTTTTAGTAGCTTTTTGACTTTCGTTGACTTAGTTCATGCTAGTTGAATAGTGTTACGATCAATACTAGCAGCAATAAAATAATAGCAAAATATTACGGCATTGATAAATATTGCTTATTTGTTTATAGTATAAGCTAAAGGCTTGTAATCGATTACAGCTGAAGGTTAAAAAAACTGGAAAATAAAAGCAATTGTTATAGTTAGTACTAGTAGTAATAAAATTATAGTAAAAACATGTATAGTTTGACAAAGCATTGCTTATCTGTAGCTATAGAATGTAAAACTTGTGGTTAACAGTGGATCAATAGTCGAAGTGACTGGAAATTAGCAAAGTTAAAGCTGGCTGTTAAATAGTTATATAAAATATAAAATATAAAATATAAAAAAAACAAATATAAATATCAAGCAATAGTTATAACAAGTGAGTAAAAATATAAGAGCAGTTAGTTTGTTGCTTATACTGGTTATTAGAAGGAACTGTTTAATAGCAACAATAAAACTGATCGTACTTTTTTTTTTTATAAATTAATCACATCCAATCATATATTTCAGATTTTATACAAATTTATATCCATATATATAATTTTAATTTACTATATTTTCAACTTTAATAATTACAATTTTTGCATCAAACTAATAATTAAAATACTCTTGCTTGTAATTTTAGTATTTACAATAACAATACCTGCTTTGAAAATTATCTATTTTGACAATTACTCCTTTAATAAAGTAATTCTATTTTTAAACTCCAATAAACATAATTTTATCAATTTTTTTTTTTTTTAAAGTCCAACTTGACTGGAATGATTTATTAAGTATTTGTAATAGTACAGTATTGATTATATGAGCAATTCATCTTAACCTATTTTCTATACTACCTAACCAATGAATACTCCAATTTTGCCACAATGTGACACCATTTTGTCAGTTGCCCTTGTGGTTTTTATTTACTTAGAAATAATGTTGTACATATGATGATTTTTACATGGTAAATATATTACATACTATATATACTAACTAGCCCATTAAGAGAAACCATACGATACTCTCTTAATTTTTCCCAGAACATTTTTTATAAAGTAATCTAGTTATCAGACCGTTGTGTTTGCTCTAACCTGTCTCCAGATTTGGGACTTCGGTATGGTCCGCAGATTCCTCCTCCCACCAAGGTCTCCCGATGATAAGCTGCAGCAACTGGCTATACTTTTAAGCATTCCACTGGTACAATGTTTACTCTCTTCAGAACTTTAACCTTTCTGACTTATGGCAACTTTTTGCGGTCGATAAAATCATCAAAGTACCTGGTGCCAATCCAGTCTTCATTCTTGTTAACTGCAAGATCAGCCCCATTCTCCTCCACCTTATCAGAAAACTGATAAGATACTGATCGTTTTACAACACCTGTAGACCAGCCTGATCCAGTAAGATTAGCTACAAGTGATACTGTGTAGTGGTGGATTCTTCCATTTCAGCTATCGGTAAGATAACCAGATCTATGCCCAATGACATTTTACTGTCACCCAATGAAGTACTGAATTTATTGTGATACAGTATTTTTCACTTGGCCCCCATGTGGTATTGAACTTTGGACCTTGTGATTGTGACCTAGGAGTACCATCACTGTGCTATGGACTCACAGGTATTTTATAAATTATAATTTTTTTTTGGAATGGGTGGCTTACACCTTGTTTATTAGATGATTTTATGATGAGTATGTACAAATTTATTTTATACAAATTTATCACTCTATTTATCTAAGTAAACTCACTAAGGAAA
>CAJVPT010006623.1:0-10854 GCA_910592055.1 Acaulospora colombiana
CAATTAATTTTAATATAAAATAAAAACGGTTATATTAATTAATACTAAAATTTAAGTATTGATTAAATCACTTAATGTATTATATACATGCTTAATTTTACTTTAATCAGACTTGATTTGCCTATGATATAAATAATTAAAAGTTGATAATGCTAGTGGTGTGTTCTTTTTGAAAACCACTATATTAGATCCAGATCTGTTTATATTTATATTTCATATTCTACTTTAAATATAGAAGTTCAAATTTAAAGAAGATTATACAAGTTTAAACAAGAGTGAAGATTTTGTATTATAAAAGAGATACCAAATAAAAAAAAAAAATTGTATATTTTTCTTGAACAACTATTGTTTTTTAATTTTTGTCTTATATCCTATTCAATATATGATTAATATAGTATTATTTTAAATAATAATAAGTTGTGAGATTTCAAGAGAACTTTAGAATATAAGAAAAAAAAGTTCAAGAGGTTCTATTATTCAATAATTTGTCCTTTTTTATTAATGTGATAATTCCAGCCTAGAAAAAAAATTTTGATACTTTTGATATGTATCTTATTGAACTATTCTATTTATTCTAGAGTAATCAACTTGAATCCTAGTAACTGTATATTAATTTTATTATTAAATATTAATAATTCAAAATTTTTTCTAATCTTTCAAGTATTATATAATAATAAAGAACAAATATATATTCATAAGGCATTATTTTTGTTCTATGTTTCTTTGAACCTTGTCTTAATTTATATCTCTTGTTTAAAGTAGAAAGAAGAGTATATTTTTTCTTTTATTTGACTAAATATATAGAAGATAACTTTTTATAAAGTTGTAAAAATACATTTAGATATATAAGATAATCAACAAGAGCTTGTTTATATTCTTTTACTAATATAATTAATATTATTCAATTATTATCTAAAAAACTTTATATTATTTAAAATATAAGATCAAACTAAGATAGGTAAAATTCTTTAAAAAAAATCAAAAAAGAGTATTATTAAAGTTTTAAACAAAAACAAAGAGAATGAGAATCCAGTTTCTTATTTTTACACAACCTTATAGTATTTTTTTAGTAAGTGAATAGATAATAATCCTTTAGTTTTTTTTCTTTTAAAAACTTTCTTATCATTGATAAGAAAGATATTTTATAATTTTTAAATTATTAGTAGTCAAGTTTTTGGTTGAAGATAAATATAAATAAAAAAGAAAGAGTATAAAAGTGACTTCTGAAATTTTTTTTAAATTGATTTAAAAAAACCAATAAGATTTTATTATTTTGTATATTATCAAAAAATTAGTGAAAGAGTTTGATATATAAAAAAAAATACTATTTTATTGACAAATTTATATATAAAATTTATATAAAGAATTATTTTTTAATATAATCAAAATACTAAATATTATTTTTTGATTCCTAATTTTAAATAATATGTATAGTAAATAAAGTAAATTTTAAAATTATAATTATAAGTTCAAAAAATTCCTATCTATCTTTAAAATTAATTACTTATATATAAAAAATAGTAAAAAATATGATTTTTACTAGAATAAATTTTTTATTTATTTATTTTTTTTTGCTTTCTGTCAGGCTAGTTATATATGCTTTATTAAACATTTGTAAACTATACATATAACATGAGGTGCTAAAGCTAATTCTTTAACTAACTCACTTATCTTGGTTGTTTTATCTTTTTAAGTGTAATTTCAGAAGTAATTTATTATTTTATTAGGAGTTCAGGTAAATACCCTTCCAACTTCTAATATCATTGTCTGCAGATTACTACTGTAGATTACTCTTTTGAGTTCTGACAGAGATTAAAACCCAACCATTTTATTCCATACTTTATCCATCTCACAGAACCTGTTTGAGCATCATATTTTTTATTTTTTCTTCCTTTAATGATACTTGATATGACTAATTTCCTGATACCTTGATCCTGTTTCTTTGTCTCTATAAATATGCTGGCCTTTTGATCTTGTCACCTGTTGATTTCCAATATCTGTTTCCACTCTAACACCTTTTCACATCTACCATTCCAAATTTTCTTTCTAAAGTAATTACATATTTTCTTCTGTATTTCATTATCTACTTTTTTGCTTCTTTATCAATTCTCTTTCCATAGCACTTTGAGTCTGCTATCTTATCCATTAGATCTTTTTTAATCAGTCCCATGCAGAAGTTAAGTATATTCCAACTAGTGTTTGAGATCCTTTTCACCAGTTGAGCTATTTTCTTATCCATTTCTCCTCTTTTCATTCTGTTATCAATTGTGAAACTTATCTCTTTTTCTTCTGACTCTTTTTTCCTATCTGCCAGGAATTTGTTGAAACCTTGCATCATATCTTCCATACCCTTCTGCCAGATTTCTTGCCACTGAGTTTTATATACTGGACATTCTAGCAAGTGTTCTATTGTTCTTCCTGCTGTCCACATGCAAGATATTTTACTTGTTTGTATAAGTCTGATCTTCTTATGGCTAGCTTTGTTAATATGGGTAGTTCATTGCTAGTCATCTTAACAAGAAAGATTTTTCTTTATGATCCTTTGAAAGAGATATTTTATATGTGTCCATTATTAATTTATTCCCAAACTAGGTCCCTTGTGTACCTGTGCTAGTCTTGAATTTGATAACCCCACTTTGTGTCTATTAGTATTTTGGATTGTCCATTGGTGTGTCATTATTTTGGCATTGGTTTTTTTAACAAACTGCCTTATTGGAGCATCCAGCACTATATCTTGCCATTTGATTTCAGTAATAATTTTAGGTGAGTCCAGATCTCGCCATTTTATTGTTGGAAACTTTAATGCTTCTTTGACTAAAATATCTACTTCTTCATTATATTGAATATTGGAGTGTGCTTTAACCTTGATAAGATTTAAATCTAATTCTTTTTTCTTTACCAGGCTCAACATTTATATCAACAAGAACCAATTTTGTTCCTTTAGTCATCTTTTGTGGATTTTTGGGGATCCTTCCTTTCTATAGTTTTCCATTTAAAAATGCAGGCTTGACTATTAGTATAGATCTTGATCTTGCTGTTAACTGGTACTACTAGTAATATATTGACTATCGCTATTAGTTCTACTCTTATGGATGAAGGTCAATCAGCTATCCCTATTTGAAACTTGCTTTTTCTTCCTACTTTTCCAATTTGTATCCATGCTGCATCCATCTTTATATTTTCATTTCTATGATCAACAAGAAATCTATCAAAGTAAAAGATCATTGTGTTATTGCTATTATCTTCCTTGTTATGCCTGAGTATTTCAGTCAGATGGGTTTGATATACACCTTCTTTAATATTCTCTTTAATGAGCTTCTCCTCCCAGTTCTCGATTGCTACTTCTTCCAGTTGCCTTCTATCATATTGTGTAGTCCCTGAGTCTATATGAATTATTCTATTTATTGATTCCTCTAGTGTTACCTTGGAATAAGAGATTTCTAAAAGTTGAACTTTCCTTGAGATTTCCTAATATTAAAATAAGGAACCATATATGTTTGTTCTATGTTTGATTCTACTATGCATCAGTTTTCAGTTTTGATTTCTTCTGGGCAACCTTGACATCATATCAGGTTTAATCTTAAGTTTTTCTTGGAGCTGTCACATTTGAAATGATATATTTTAATGCATCTTTTATCATTATCTAGAATAAAATTTTCCAAAACAAGTTGTTGCTACTGATTATTGCTCTTGGAGACTACCTAAAGTTTTTGCCTTTTATCAAGGTTAAAATTGAGTACTGGATATTCTGAACTCCATTTTAATCAATCTTCTTTCCAAGTTCTTGTGAGCTGTCCTAGTTTGTTTTCTCGCATTTCCCTTGTTATTAACAAGTACCATTCTGGAATAGGTCCCTTACTTATCTTTTGTAAAAGTTGGAGTATTCGCCAATCTAATACTTCTCTAGTTTCATAGTTGATAAGCTGATTCATATACATCAACTTATTGTGTTTGAGTGATAGAATGGCTTTACTGTATTCTTTTGTTGTCAGATGATCTTTAATTGGACTATTTCCAGTACTTCAATTAAAGACATTATTCCACTTCCAGCTATGGAAAGTTACATCCATATCTTTGGTTAGTTACAGTACTTGTAATGTGAAGTTGCTTCTTTCCGAAAGATGGTTTAGTAAGTTACATATGAGCAGGTTGAGAGGTTCCCAGTACTTAATCTGTGATTGCTTTAATCTAATTATTGTTGTGATTCTGGCTGGTCTTAAGTCATTTAACCTATTACATAATTCTATTATTTGACTTTCTTTTTGCAGCATCCAAATATTCTTTAAATTGTAAATCCTAGGATGATGTACTACATTATTAGGTATGGATCAACATAGTGTGACCTTATTTTTGAACAGTTTTCTATATGCCATTGTCAGGATATTATACATTCGTTAAGATAGTATACTATGCTATATTTTGAATTTGATTCTAGGTATTAAGACTCTGTTTAGAATATAAAGTGCTTGTTCATTAGTTAACTTTTTGTTCTTTAGGGACTTGGTAACCATGTTAATTTCTTTGAACATCCATTCTTTAAGCTCAATAGCAGATTTCTGGTTACCTGTTCAGATTCCTAGAAATCTTGTCTATTTAGCTCTATCCAATTCTCTAACTACTTCTCTATCACCCTTGCTTGGATCTCTTCTAAATATTGATTGGGGTTGTTAATAATAATTAATACTAATTTACTACTATTAATCTATGAGTTATTTGCCCTATAAAAGATTCTTGCTTCTTTTAGGATCTTTTCCATATCCTCTTTGGATCTTACTATCCATGTTGTATTATTCATAAATGTAATAATTACATGTCTTGACTCTAGCTTTCTTTCAGTATTTCCCTTTAACTCTGGATCCCAAACTACTGATATTTTGTAGCCTTTTGTTTCATCATTTTAAATTTTGCACAATAAAGAGTCATAGAATATCCTTCACCATGATCAATTCTTTCCTGTAGATTCCTAACCACCATTTCCAAAGAAGCATTTCTCCAAAACTTTATGTTTTGAGAGTAATAAAACTTCAAAATTCTCCCTAAAAATACCTGCTTTGTTTAACAGTAGTCATATTATACCCTTTTTGTTTACCTTTCCTCTTCACAAACTCCCTACCTAAGAAGTTAATGGCAAGAAAGCTTTTCTAGGAAGAAGAAACCAGATGAAAAAGTACCCTTCCTTTCTTCCCTATGGAAGTCCCGGAGTCTAGAAAAAAGTTTGAGTCAACAACTCCATATCAGCCAGTAGGCAGACATCAATACTACAGGCAAAAATGGCTTTTCTCTCAGCATATAACAGTTTTCTTGATTTTTCTGAGGAATTTTGCCTGCCCTAGCTTGATCTTGAATTTTCTATTACACCAGATTCTGGACGGATTGATTGGCTGAAGTTTGGAATTGGTTGCTCCATGGTTAGCAGAAATATAAACAAGGATACACATAACATGGGACATGAATGCATTTCCTAAGTTCCATAAGAACCTTAGGTCCATCATAAGTTACCAGCTAGTTGTGCAGATGAATAAACATCATATGGACTGTGATCTTCTCTCTCTCATTAACTCGGAAAGTGTCAAGGCTATGGATTGAATACCTTTAGAGGCAAAGTTGGGTGAATGAGTAGTTGTTAGATGTCCCTTCATTTCTTCTCTTATTTTATTTTTTTGTAAATATTTTCAACCTTCCCTCTTTGTTTTAATTTTTTCTTGTAACACTGACTAGTTGCAAGACTAGTACAAGAGACCTTCAACATCGGATAGTGTTGGGA
This sequence comes from Acaulospora colombiana, assembly GCA_910592055.1. Lineage (NCBI taxonomy): Eukaryota > Fungi > Glomeromycota > Glomeromycetes > Diversisporales > Acaulosporaceae > Acaulospora > Acaulospora colombiana. The sequence goes on from CAJVPT010006623.1 coordinate 5,765, forward strand.
CTCTTGTGTGAGTCCTAGCATGTTAGGCTCCACAGTGGGTGGCAACAACCTGATCGGTGGGTGCATTAGTGTACTCTAGATAATATCGATTCCTGAATTTGAGGATGTGTAAGCAATGCACAATTTGTGTATCTCACTAATTCCTCACTTTGTTTTTAAAAGAGAAGTATTTACACTAGGCAGTTATATATTTTTCTTATTCTGGTTAGGTTAGATATAGATCGAGTTATAAAAATAGATAGCTCCCTGTTCTATTTCTCTCTAGTAATCTGTAAATCCTTAGACAGTATGGGAAAGTATTCATCCCAATTGTTGCTAAATATAATCTTTTCTTAATAAAGCACTGAAGAAGACATGAGATGAGCCAGTTTTAAAATAAATAAATAGAATATTCTTTATATTAGTAGTGAGATGGTTTCTCCTTGATCAATTCCATCTCCTGCTATGATTACTTTAGTTGGATCTTTTTCAAATATAATTCTAAATTCTTGATTTCGAAATAGATTCATTATGATTTGGATAAAGCCTTCTGATATCTTGATTCTATTCATTGCCTTGATTAACATATTTAGACTAATAGTATTATATGCTGTTGCTATGTCTTGGAAAAGTATCCATAATTCCTTTTTATTTTTTCTTGCTTCCTTACAAATGTTATTAAGAATTTGAATTGTTTCTGCTATACTTTCTCTTGGTAATCCTACATAATTAGGTCCTCTCAATATATTGTTAGTCTTGCAAATATTTCTCAATCTATTTGTGAGGATTTTGGTGAAATATTTTTGTGTGACTTCCAGCAATACTATTGGTCTGGTATTGAGGAGTTTGCATTCCCATGGTTTTGGTTTTGCTATGGAATATATACAGTATAACTTTGTTTCCATTTTATTGAAATAACTTCCTACCTTAGAAAGCAGTTAAGCATCTTTTTAAGATATTCTTTTCTTTCTTGACCCAGTCTTTTTAGCATTTCATAACTGATTTGTAATCTTCCTAAGGCTTTATTATTGGGAAGTCCTTGAAGCATTTCATGTAATTCTTCTTGGAAGATTGGTTCCAGTCTTTATAATATTTTTTCTTAATATAGCCTTTAGGATTGTATTCTTCTTTCCAATCTTCTGTAAGGCTGGCAAAATTGGCATTTCATTTTTTGAATGCCTCATGATGATGTCTCCTTATTTCTCTTTCAATTTCCCCCTTCTTAGTAGTTATATATTCCTTTTCTTCATCTTTACCTTGATCCTATCCAATATTATTTTGACTCGCTCTCTGTCAGTTAAGGAGCTTACCATTTTTCTTTGATTGCTACATAAGTTATTACACTTTGTTCTAAGGCTCTTTTAATAGCATTCCTTGTCTTTTTTGCCTCTGTATTCTAACAAGCAAGTTTTAAGCCTTCTATTGTATTCTGTATATCCTTTTTTAATAGTTTTCATAGAATTTGGAAAATTCTATATTGGATACAATAGTTTTTGATCTGATGATTAGGACTGAAGATAGTATTATGTTTCTTAATTGCCTTGCTAAGGGCTTGCAATTTGATTGAATCATGTGTACTTTCAGCCTTCTTAAAGAGTGTGAATAGTTGAAGAGCCCTCTGATACTTGATAAATTCTGGCCCATGTCTATGATATTTTTCTTGAGAAGCAGATAGCTTCTTGCTCATAAGCTTGTTATATGCCACCCTGCATATTTGTTCTTCAAAAGTCTTTCAGATCTTGTTTGCATGAGCTTCTCTTTTATCATTTTCTAGTTCTTCTTTAAACAATAGATCCATTGTCATTCTGAATTTGTGATTCAGGCTTTTACTGAATGCCTTCCACTGTTCAGATGTTGACCCTTTATATCAATTTTTTGTTCACTCTTTGTGGGAGGCTTGCTTTTAATATTTCTTGTGAAGAAATTGATGTCATGTATTGTTAGCACTAGCATAGTATAATCACTTCCTGTTGTTTCTTCCATACTTTGATTGTTGAATCTGAGTATTGGATAGTTTGTAAGGTTTTGAGATATCTATATATAATCAATCTGACTATTGCTAGTAGTATTCTATCTTATTGGAGTTTTATCTTTTCCTTCTCATATAACTTGTATATCTAGAAAGGACCATTCATCTAAAAAGTTGAATAGTGATATTTTCGGGCATCAAGATAGTTTAAATTTAGCTCTAGATGTTTATGCCCTGTCTTCTGCAAGGTTGTATGTCACATTAAAGTCTCACATTACTATTATATAAAAGCCTTATCTGTTCTTTTCTTTAATGAAGCTTTGTACCCTTTTCTGTACCTTTATGCTTTGTCATTTGTCTGAGGGGATATAAATCTGGATAATACATATCTTGTTCTATTTCATGAGCATATTAACTACTATTATATATCATTTTTCCTCTTCTACTGAAGCTATTTTTCTTTCCAGATCTTTTTTTTATCAAAAGACTAACTCCTGTGCCATATAGAGTATCTTTATTGGTACTATGAAAATACTTGAAGGTTGTTTACTTCTGGAAGACCCATTTTATCTTTGCATTGGTTAGTTTTGTTTCATATAGCCCCATTATTCCAATGCTTTGTTCCTGTATTTCTTCTATAAGACTATACTGGTTTGTATTATTAGTAATATCTCTAATATTGTGTATCCCTATTCTAATTACCCTTTTCTGTATATCTTACTTTTTTGTTTTTTCTATCTGTTGGTCCTCTTTATTTTTCTTTAGAAATTTATCTTTTTCTATTTGTAGAAAAGTATCAAGATCTTGATTACTTTGCTCTACTAAATATAGGTTCCTAAAGGGGGAGACAAGGACAAAAGTCAAATGTCCTTCACTAAGAAACATTAAAATTTTTAAATTAATAATTATAAAAAAACTACCCATAATTGTTCTCCATTATTTAAATCATTGATTTATAACATTTCTTGATTTTTGTCCCTATTAAACTGAAAAGCTATAAATTTTGTTCCTCAAAAAGAGATATAAGTGATCTGTAAAATTTTATATGCTAAATACTTTAGGAATCCATCATTAGCTACCACCTACTATTGTTCTTCTCTATTTGTCATGCTTTGCCCTTGTTTTGTATTTTTGACTTGAAAATGCAGGCTAACATTTCTTCTCTTTCTGTGGTTGAACTGGTGTACTCTTTTAGGAATAGTTGGCCCTCCTTTTGAGTGGACCTTTCTCTAGTTTGTTTAGTTATTTGTTAAGCTTCTCTAATATTTTGCTCAGCTAGGCTATCTCTGACTCTTGCTTTACAGTTGGTCTTCAGCTTCTTGTTTCCCATCTTGTTGTTTGCCTTTGATGCCACCTAATATCCAAAGCTTCATCATCTGTTTCTAAGGAATATTGTAAAGTCTGGTGTGAGACTTGATTTACTTCCTAATGTCTTCACCTCCCTAGTGGCTTCCTATTGCTACTAGTTATTGGTGATATGGATCTTATTGTGCTTCTCCTGTTTTCTGACTAACTATTGTTTCTTCTGTGTCTTACTGCCAGTATAGTTTCTATTTCAGTTGTCATGATATCTTCATTACTTTCTTTATCTCTACTTACTCTATCTCAACTTTTGCAATCTTGTTCCCTTGCTTCTTTAATAATTATATGTACATTGCCTGACCTAGTCAAATCAGCTGATACCTTGTGATAATAATAATTCTTTGCACTCCATCCTAGCCCTTAATTGTCAATCTTTATTTGATGCTGGAGCGCCTCTCTTAGATCTTTTTCATTTTCGAAGTACACTACTGTATAGTTTTCTATTATCAAGGTGATCTTGTTTTTTGATATATAAAAGGCCTTAGTCTTCGTATTGCTTAAGGCTTCTTCTATAGATTCTGTAGATAATTCATCAACTCCATAAAGTCTTAAGAAGTATTTCTTTCTTTCTTTTAGAATCTGAGTAATTTTTTGATCACTTGTTTCTTGTGGACTATTACAGATTATACTTAATTGAATTTTATCTTGATTATTTATTTCTTGTCCAAGTTGATATGTTCTTGGTAAGCATAAAGATGAACTTTGAACCATTTTTGATAGAAAGATGTTCTATATTCATAGATATTAATAATCTCTCCAAATTTTTCCATTGTTTGTCTAATCACATATTTGTCAAGCTTGTGATCTGTATTTACCAATATGATATATTTTAATTTATTTTTAGCTAATAGAAAGCTTTCTGGCTTGAAGAACTTTTTGTTTAGAGCATATCTTTGAAAGGCTGGTTGTGTGCTCATATCTTTGTCCATTCTTTTAAGTGTAAAGTCCTCAGCTTCTTTTTTGTTGACATTTTGCTGCATCTTCTTCTTTATCAAAGTCAAATGTAATCCAATAGTTACCATTGATAAATTCTATTTTGAAGGGATTTATTCACTTAAGTATCTTTAGAGCACCTTTAAGATATGTAATTCCCTCTTTTCTATTTTTTTCTAGCAATATGGCTTGAAGTATCCCCACCTTGATTGATCCCTGTTTTTTAACAAAAAATAGATTTACTGTTATCCCTTGAACCTTATTTCTTGTATTATAAGACATGTTATCTATAATATAGCTTCTCTGCACTGTTTCTTTTAACACTTCTGTTTCTATTTGTTTCATCACTTCTCTATCCTTCATTATGACTTCCTTAATAGAGTGTGCTTCTTCGAGTTCTATAGAGGTTGGTTGAACTTCTATTAGGATGCTTTTTATCATCAGAACTTCAATTTGATTAAAGCTTGATGCCAGTATTACTGACTTGCTTATCAACATATTATACACCTTTTCTTCTAGCATAGGTGCTTCCAAATCTTTCTTTTTACCTTGCACCTTTTTCCAAAAAGTAAGGATATATTGCTGCAACATATGCTCTTTTGCCATCACCAATGAATCTATCCTCAATAGATTAACAATAATACTATCTAATATCAAGAAAACAAGTATTGACTCAGCAAGAATATAGGGTTGATTAGTTGTTGTTGGTCTCAACTCATGCTATATCATTCTTATTTCCTAGAGTACTTTCTGAAGATCTTAATGAGACACTATCTTTTCTAATACTTTTAATAGCTCCTTTTCTCTTTTCTCTAGAATCCTGATTATTGTTTGTTCTTTAGTTGAC
>CAJVPT010006624.1:0-10854 GCA_910592055.1 Acaulospora colombiana
AGAAATCGATTGACGATTTATTTATGCCGAATTATTTGCCGAATTATATGGTAGAAATAGATTGACGATTTATTTATCATTAATATGCCGAATTATTTGTTTTTTTTGATAAATATTACACGAGTGGCATTATGCCAAATAAATATTTTTCGACTAGTGCTGTAAGGTATATTGTGTTTATTCTACTTGTTTTATTATATTCAGATATTTGTCTTCTAAAAAGGGAACTAAAAGATTTTCTTCTTTTTCTTGTTCTATAATTCATAAGTAAAGAATATGTTGTCTAAGAACATTGGCTTTAATAAAGATAGTATAATTAATATCCAGAATTTTAGTAATAATAATATTAATAATCAAGTATATAGCTGAACCTGGAGCTGGATTTGTGATAGTTTCTTAAGTTGAAATGATATTTAAAAAGATTTGTGAGATATATAATTTTTTTTATTGATTATACTTGTTCATTAGCTGGACTAAAGTTTCAATGATATGTGCTTCTCTTTTCTTAGTGACCTGTAAGAGTTTATATTTACTTATGGATATATTAATTACATGATATAGAGAATAGGTTGTTATATGCAGTATTAATATGTTTATTAAATAATGTTTTGGGTAGTGTTAGGATTTTTAAGTTATGTAATAGTTATTTCTTACTTATTTAAGTAATACTTGTTTATTTGTTAGTTTGTTTTGTTTATTTATTTTTGTTTATATAAACAAGGTATTGATCTGTTGATTATATGTTATATTACTATTTTAGATCTATTATATTGTTAATAGCTACTATTACATATAAGTATACATAAACAAGGTGTTGATCTATTAATTATAAGTTGTGTTGCTATTTTTAGATCTATTGTATTGTTGATAGTTATTATTACATGTAAGTATTAAATGTAAATATGTAAATAAGATATTGATCTATTGATTATAAGCTATATTACTATTTTTAAATCTATTGTATTGTTGATAATTAATATCATATATAAATATGAAGTGAAAATATATAAACAAGTTGTTTATTAAACACGTAAGTGGGTTACTATTCAAACTAACAGATATGATGTATTTGCATTATGTAATTCAAAATATGGAGTATTGTTATATTGATTATATTACTCTCTACTATTGAGTAATTATTAAATATATATAATATAAAGGATAAGAGAATTCTGTAGATAAAATCTTGGGTCAATTACTTTAGACAGCTGGCTTTTATATATATAATTAAATATTAATTATTTAGTGATCAAAGTGATTAAAGTGATCAAATCTACTAGATTTGTCAAATTAGAACAATATGTTATATCTGCTTACTTGAATAATCTATTAGCTAAATATAGATAAGATATGATAATAGAATAAAGAAATTAAATAATATAGGTTACATAAATCATCACTTTGCTTAATGATTGGATCTATTCTATGAACTAATGAGACATATCTTGTATTATAAGTGTTATATAATCTAAAAATAGAACTAGAGTAATATGATAGATAAGAACTATAGATAATAATTAAAAGAAAATATGATTATTGATTAAGATTTACAATATACTGTATATAATATAATTTTTTAAATATTTATAATTAAATTATTTTTTGTAAAAAATTATTTTTATATAAATAATAAAATTAAAAACTTAACTTATATTCTATAATATTTGTAAAAATAATATAAATTAAAGTATTTGTTTATAAATCAAATTTAAAAATGATTTATAAATCAATAACATAGAAGATATGTTCCTAGATTACTATTTATGAGTTACTAATTCAATTTCACTCAAGAATAGTTCTCATAATATAGATTATATTATATAGTATAAGATATATATTTATCAACCACATATATACTTGTACATAAATAATCTATTAAAATCTATTGATTGATTATGATATAATAAATCAAATTACATATGTTTTAATCAATTTAGTATTAGAAAAAAAAGTTACAACAACTCATTATCTAAAATATATATAAATATCAAAGATTATTAGAAAAAACAATAATAAATTCAAGATTCAATTGGTCTCGTATGAAATCTTTCTCTTCTCAAAAACTCTATTTTCTTGAAAAACTAAGAAGATTCAATTACATGTATTAGTCATAAAATATAAAAGATCAGATAATATAAAAAATATAAGATTGCTAACTACCAATAGTTATCAGAGAATAAATTTTGTGAGTAATTAGCAAGGAGACATGAGATTAAATAATTATAATAAAATATTTGTAAGAGTTGACATATTAGAGAAAAACCAAAGACCTTGTTTGACTAAGGAAATCATCTATAAGATCATATTTAAAGAATAGTTAAGAATAGTTACTGAAAGACTTCAGTCATCAACCTGACTCATCAATGGCTGCCAGAAGATTATTTGAAACCATATAAAAATTGAGAACATCAATGAATAACTAGTCTATGAGGATTAAACATGATAAATATATCAAATTAAGATTTGAACACATCTCATGTAAGACAGATGCCTATGAATAGGACAATCCCAATAAAATAATAGCTCTCTAGAAATAGTAGTCTCCTAGTGGATCCTTGGAACACTAGGTGGCCTGGGCATAGCAGGGCAACTAACAAAGATGGTATCCTCAACAGGTAAAATTGAATAGATTTGTATCAAGTAGGATAGTATAGGCTAGAATTTATAAGAATTGCTTTTGTAAAACAATCTGTACATTCCATTATCTGATCAATAAAGCCCAGTCAGTATGACTAGTTAAAAAAAATTTTGAAAAGTATACTCATAAAATCTTATGGTTTAAAATTGATAATACAGTAATATGAATAAATTAATTTTGATAAATATACAGTATTTAAAAAATATATTTAAGCAACAAAAAATTAAACTTAAAGTTTTTTATTCCATGCTATATTACCGATAATATTACGACCACTTAATTTTTATTCAACATAATTTAAATATAGACTACTAGTTATAAAATATCGGTATTATAATTAATATAGAACAAATAAGTATAAAATTATCACCTTCTTAGCAATATGGACAATTATTTTTGAAGGCGACTAAAAATATTGAATATGATTTTTTCGGTTCCCATTTTGGATAATACAGTACGTACAGTATATAATGCAAATTTTAGAATCACAATTATATAAGGTCCGAAAAATCCCCATCCGCCTTCGAAAATAATTAAGTTTTTAACTGTAAACCAGGGTTGTATTCTTTTGAGAGCTAATGTATAAGTAATCAAATATTGTCAATAATAATTTTGCGTTCGTTGCAGAGGCTGATTAATTGGATTCGTTCGCGATATGGCGTATTCTCTTAAAGAATTCTGTAATTCATTGAAATACAGTAATTCTACTTAAGAAGCCATAATAGTTTAATTTACGCACAGCAGTTACATATCTTCTTCTATATTATTAAAAGTTAGTACAATGGTTATAATCGGATAAACATAGCTATACTACACGTACGTAAAATACAGACCTTCATCCGTATCAGGAATAATCATATTAACATTAACGGTGGCTACGTATAACGATAAAAAATAAATTTAGTGATATAGTATTGTATGATCTCACTTAATACCAATTAAACTTACTTAAATATTTGCTTTTATAATTAACTTCATGTGTTTGCGTATATGTACTTTCGATATCCTTCAAAATATTTTTCGACTCCGTCAGTTCTAATAAAATTTTCTCGTCATTTTGCCATTTCAATAATGTATCACAAATTTCACTGGCTGTTGGGCGTCTTCTTGGATCCTTTTCCCAACAACTTCTCATAAGATCCATATAACATTTCGGCGTGCCTTCTATGATAGGCGGTCGTAAATCATCACACAATATTTTCAATTGGAGATCTTCTTCAAAATTTTCATTGATGTGATCAAAGCGGTCAAAATGAGCGGGTTTTCCAGCAAATATTTCCCACATAATTATCCCAAACGAATATATATCGGAAGCGGTAGTGTATTCTTTTCCGCACAAAATTTCTGGCGCTACGTATGGTAATATACCACTAGCTTTTGTTTCTTTCCCCGTCTCTGAAGATGATATTAAAAGTCCTAAATCTGTGATATATGCACCATGCAAACTACCATTTAATAATATGTTTCCACTATGTAAATCCCGATGAATAAGGTCTTGCGAATGAATTGACTTAAGATCAGAAGAAATACAAAGTAGAAGAATCAATTTATCTTCCCATTTCATTTGCGAAACAAGACTTATATTTCCACGTAAGGAACCCTCTGATGCACATTCCATGACAAGAACATAACTTCCTGATGTAGAGTCCTTCGAAATTCCAAAACATTGCAAGAAAGTAGGATTTTTGAGACCTATATCACAATATGCTTTTAACTTGATAATGAAAAAACGTACATGTTAAAAAAACTGTATACATGTATATTTTTTTTACAAATATAAATATATTTAAACACGGATTACCTCTTTTACAAATTCTTTATTATTGTCGTCTGATCCATGAATTAGTTTGAGTGCTACATCTAAGTAAATGTTCCGCTTCCTATTATACCACGTAGCACTAAATACTGTCGCAAACCCGCCTTTTCCTATTTCTTCGATATCTTCAAAGTCATCATAAGGAATCCATGATAATGGATATTTGCTTTTGGCCAGCATTTCTTTTAAACTGTCACCAATTTCTTGATTCTCATATATCCATTTATTAGTTTCTAAGTAACATGTAAATAAAATTTAGAAAATTATCTTAATTTTAAACAATTTTATTTGGTTACCTGAGGATAAGTCTACGTATCTAAGTAATTATTTAAAAAATTAGTAAACTTACTGTATATCAGAAACGAAAATATGTCAAATTGCTTACTTCTGGATCCAGTAGTTTGCTCTTTCCAAATCTCTCTTTACTCCTATTCCATTTCTATGTCTAAAACCAACTTGGTACATTCCATCAGGATCCCCCATATCGGCTGATCTTTGATAGTATTCGAACGCCTTATGCACATCCTTTTCAACTCCAATTCCTTGATCATAAAAATTACCGACATTATAAGCTCCTTCTACGTCGCCCATCTCTGCAGACTTATGATAGTACTCAAATGCTTTATATTCATCCGCTTCAACTCCAATACCTTCCTCATAACAATGACCAACATTATATGTTCCGTCTGCGTCGCCCATATCGGCCGATTTTTTGTAATACTCGAATGCTTTATGTTCATCCTTTTCAATTCCAATTCCTTCCTCATAACAATGACCAACATTATAAATTCCATATGTATTACCCATTTCAGCTGATTTTTTATAATACTCGAATGCTTTATGTTCATCCTTTTCGACTCCGATTCCATCCTCGTAACAATGGCCAACATTATAAATTCCATATGTACTGCCCATTTCAGCCGATTTTTTATAATACTCGAATGCCTTATGTTCATCCTTTTCGACTCCAATTCCTCCCTCATAACAAAGACCAACATTACATATTCCGGTTGCGTTATCCATCTCGGCCGATTTTTTGTAATACTCGAATGCTTTATGTTCATTTTTTTCGACTCCAATTCCTTCCTCATAACAATGACCAACATTACATATTCCGGTTGCGTTATCCATCTCGGCCGATTTTTTATAATACTCGAATGCTTTATGTTCATCTCTTTCGACTCCAATTCCTCCCTCATAACAATGACCAACATTACTTATTCCGGTTGCGTTATCCATCTCGGCCGATTTTTTGTAATACTCGAATGCTTTATGTTCATCCTTTTCGACCCCAATTCCTTCCTCATAACAACGACCAACATTACATGCTCCGGTCGCGTAATCCATCTCGGCCGATTTTTTATAATACTCGAATGCTTTATGTTCATCTTTTTCGACTCCAATTCCTCCCTCATAACAATGACCAACATTATATATTCCGGTTACGTTATCCATCTCGGCCGATTTTTTGTAATACTCGAATGCTTTATGTTCATCCTTTCCAACCCCAATTCCTTTTTCATAAAGATAACCAACTTTACATGTCCCGTATATATTATCCTTGTCAGCTGATTTCAGATAATATTCAAATGCTTTATGTTCATCCTTTTTAACTCCCGATCCGTTTTGATAGCAATATCCAACATTATATGCTCCTCCAGCTCCACCCATATCTGCTGATTTTTGATAATATTCGAATGCCTTATTTTCATCTTTCTCAACGCCTACTCCATTTTGATAACAATAACCAACAAGATTTGTTCCCTGCGCATAGCCCATCTCAGCTGATTTTTGATAACATTCGAACGCTTTATGTCCATCCTTTTCAACGCCTATTCCATAATAATAGCAATTACCAACTAGATAAATTCCGCCTGGATAACCCATCTCGGCAGATTTTTGATAATATTCGAATGCCTTTTTTTCTTCTTTTTTAACCCACTTTCCAGAACGATATACGGCTGCAAGAACGATGTGAATCTTGGGATCCTCTTCATTATTATTTAAACACCAATTAATTATACCCTTAGGATCTTGTTTCTTTTTTGCTACATGCCGATCCATTAATTTAAAAATAAATGTGAAATTATTTCCCTTTAATATTTGTTCCTCGTATAGATTACACAATTCTTCAACAATTCCATTTGTGCAGTCTTGGACATTTTCATCTAATTTGGTAGTATATTCTTCAGACTGTTCTTCGTCTGACATTTTAAATTTGTATCTTGAATTCTCGGATTATAGCAAACGATTTTTAAAGAAAAAAGTGGCAAACGGTAAGGACATCACCGCTATTATCCGAAGTATTTTTTTAAAATTGCCGAAAATTTTCCAAAAAAAATCATTGGTGTAACAAACAAAAAGCAACAATCTACTAAACAAGTTTCAGAACATTTATTGCGTATGCTGCGTACAATTACATTGTTATCCCTAAACGGCAAATTTATCGCTACTTTCATGCTTAATTTTAGTCTTCTAATTCCAATAGATTAATTATTTTATTTATTTATTCTCGGGTTCTTTCTTTATTATTATTATTTAACATTACAAATTGAATTTCTTATGTTCATATTTTGCATGACACGAATATAAGAAATATACATAAGATCGAAAAAGCCATTCAAAAATTAAAAATTTTTGAATCCAATGCACTAACGCATGTCATGCACAAAGTGGCAACGCGTAAATCAGTTTTCTTCGCTTCCCGATTATCCTGGTTTGTTAGCGCATGCCTTTACTTACCCAAAGAGAAGAATAGGAAATTAGTTATGCATGGATATGGTAATTCTTTTTGAAGGCAACAAAAACGCTAGTACGATTTTTGGGGGTAAGGGGTTAGGACCCGTACCAAGTTTGTATTTAATTATGCACAGTATATCGTGCTACATCTGTTTTAGCAAGTCAATTTAATACAATATAAATTAAGGGGTTTTATTATGATATTATAATAGATCTTGCATTTCAATAATAATGAATTGCATTATAACTTATCACAATGTGAATAATGTTACGCAGAATTTTTGTATTGTAATGTCATGTGATTGACGATCAAATCATTTCGTGAATTTTGAGCGAAACTAATCATTGACATAAATTTTGAACTTTATCTTCTTTATCAAGAAAGCATCCAAACCAATTATACAATTATTTTTTTAATCATTCTCATATTGAAAAGGCATCTTTTTCGGATTTTAAACATATAACAAAACCAACAAATACTTAATAATCTCAAATTCATGTACACAAATTTTCATACAAAATATAAATTCAATCTCTTATTGTATTTTTAGTAGTTGACTTATATAGTAGATCTAAATTAACAAATCTTAATTTTACTTTAGTAAAATACAGTTCAATATTTCTTTAAAAAAGGTCAATAATTAATCCTTCTTTTTATTAAATTATTAAAAACAAATTCTTTTTTTCAAATTTGTTATGATTAAATTATCTATTATTACATATCAATCTATAAAACTTCCATTTTTTAAAAAAATATTTCTATCAGTTTTAATTTTACTTTTAATTATTATTTTAAAAAAATAAAAAAAATTTTTTTATTTGAATTAAAAATATAAAACCTTTCTTTTTTTTTATTTATTTTAAATCACAACTGATATTAGATATGAGCTATTTATTGAGAATTAAATCTTAAGCATTACATCAATTGTTTTGTACATATATATATAGATTAATGATAATCTATCATGGTTTGTTCTAAGCAGACCTACTTGAAACCTCTCAAGTAAGAGGGTATGCTTGACTAGGGCCAGATGATTGATACATAGTTATCAATGATAATGTTGATATAGCTAGTATAAAACTATATATTAGTTTATAATTACTATATGATATATAGTATAATAGCTTATACACTAATATCACATCCTCAAGGATTATTTAATCACTCAGATCCTTAATACTTTTCACTTAAACCTCGAAGGGAATTTCTATTCTCTTTGTTATTACCTATAACATCATAGACAAGTCCTACTTAACAGATCCTTCATTTAAATAAACACTAAATTTGAATATTCCAAGTTAATATGGACAGGTTTCAGAGTCTACTGGTACAGTTTGGGATAGGAAATGTTCAAATAATTAACATAGTCCTAAAATCAGGGTCCCAGAATCTACTAGTATAGTTTGAAGTTAGTGATAGGTTTAGATGATTACGACAGTTCTAAAAGTGGATCTTGGGATTTATTTCCTATCCAATTCAAGAGAATTAGATTAGATATAATTTGTATAATCAGACCAGAGATATTTTTCATGCAATCCTTATGATAAATTTTTTTTAGCCCAGTAATAAATAAAAAGGTCATAAGTCTCATCCTTATGCAATCTGATTGTTTTTTCTTATATGATTCTTGTGTAGTATTGAACTCTGGACCTTGTAATTGTGATCTAAAAGTACTACCACTATGCTATAAATCTATAGTTCTTCTTTATTTTTATTTTATTTTATTTTATTTTTTTATCCTAGGTCAGATTAGGTACATATGCTTTATTAAACATTTGTATACTGTATATTTTAAATGATTCACTAAAGCTAAGACTTTACCTAACTCACTTGTCACTGTTTTGATTTAATATATTAAAACTCTAAGTGCAACTTCAAGAATAATTTATCACTCCGTTAATGGTTTAGGTGAATATCCTTCCAACCTTTAATATCATTGTCCACAAATCACTGCTGCAGATCACTATCCATTGTTTTGACCCAGCTTAAAACCCAACCTCTTCATTTTATAAATAACACCTTTGAGTAGAATTTCTTTCAAGCTTTCATTTTCTTGAGTTTCTTCCTCTGATAAAGAATCTTTACTTTTGAGGACTAATGGTTTTAAACTGTATATGCCTGAGGGTCAGTTAATTTTTTCTACTTTGTGGATCCTTGTAAATATTTCCATTCAATTATCTTCTCACACCTTTTGTTCCAAATCTTTTTCCTTATTTGGTTGCATACTCTTCTTTGCATATTTGACATCCATCTTTTTGCCTTATTACCAATTCTTTTTCCATGGCATTTCAGATCTATCATTTTTAGGATTAGGTCTCTTCTTACTAGTCCTGTGCAAAAGCTTAGAGTGTCCTGACTAGTTTTTAAAGTCTGTTCTACCAGTTTAAAGATTCATTTATCTAACTTGACCTTTTCTTCTTCTTCATCAATAATCAATCTTGCATATTTTTCTTCTACCTCTTTTTTCCTCTCTTGTAAGAGCCCTCTGAAGTCTTTAAGAATTCCATCTTGTCCTTTATTCCATACTTCCTGTAATTGTTTTTTATATATTGGATACTCTAATAAATGTTCGAAAGTTTCACTTTGCTGGCTGGATGCAATACACTTCACTTGTTTGTAAAGGTTGGGCCTTCTAGTTGCCAGCTTGTTCAGAGTAGATAGCTCATCATTTATTAGTTTTATAAGGAAGCTTTTTTACTATAATTGTTTGAAGGAAGTGTTCCAGGTGTATTCTTCTTTCATTTTTTCCTATACAAGGTCCCAAGTATAATCTTGCTATTCTATAATTTGATGACTCCATCTCTTTTCCATTAAGTTTTGTTGTATTCACTAGAAGGTAGTTGTTTTATTATTTACTTTTTTGACAAACTGTCTTATTGGATCGTTCAATATCTTTTCTTGCCATCTAATTTCCATAATGATCTTGTATGAGGTCAGCTCTTTCCATTCTATTGCTAGAAGTTTCAAAGCTTCTTTGGCTAGGATATCTGCTTCTTCATTGTGGGGATCATTGGAATGTGTTTTAGCCTTGATAAGTTGTAGATTTATGGTCTTTTTCTTTACTAATTTTAATATTTATGCTCACAGGGACTAGTTTTTTTCCTTTAATTATCTTTTGTGAGTTCACTTTGAATCTTCTCTTTCTATTATTTTCCACTTGGAGATACAGGCCTGACTATTTGTATGGATTTTTGCATCGCTACCCACTGGAACCACCAGAAGTATTGTGACAATTGCTACAAGTTCTACATGTGTTGAGGAGGATCAACTGTTTACTCCTATCAGAAATCTACTTTCTCTATCCATATCTCCTATCTGGATCTATACTGCTCCCATTTTCATTTCTTCCTTTCTATGATTAATAGTGATTCATCAGAGTAAAAGATTGGTTTTTTAACATTGGATCCCAGATTGCATTGAAGTATTTTTATTAGGTGGTTCTGATATACTCCTTCTATAATATTGTCTCTAATGATAACCTTTTCATATTTTTTGATATCTAAATAATTTACTATATTGGTTGGAGCTAAGGTTTGAGAGTTTGGATTCATGTTAGTAATCTTTTTTATTGTCACTTCTAGTGATGCCTTGAAGCAGGAAATTGTTAGTTCTTGAGCTCTTCTGATTGACTTTCTTGTATTGAGATATGAAACTTTATAT
>CAJVPT010006625.1:0-10852 GCA_910592055.1 Acaulospora colombiana
TTAGTTAGAGATTTAGCTTTAGCAACACATATATAATGTATAGCTTACAATTGTTTAATAAAGCACACATAACTAGCTTGACAGAGGATTATAATAAAAAAAATGAATTAGTGATGAACTTGCTGGATTAACTCACGATACTAGGCATATTAATATCTCTTCTAGAGAACAACATATTACTATAGGTATAACAATTGGTTTTATTGTTTAATTACACATAGAAACAATTTGCAAAATGACTTTGTAAATAAGAGAACATGTAATGTATATAATTATTAAAATAAATAAAGATGTATATGATTAAAAAAAATTTTTTTTATTATATTTTTTTCAAAAAAATTATATATATAATTTTTAAAGTTTTATTATTGTTAAAAAAAATTTCTTTCTTTATTAAATTTTTACTTTTGAAGAATTTTAATTGACTATTATTATAACTATAGAATAATTAATAAAAAGATAAAAATATGTAACAATAATAAAACTTTAAAATGTATTAATAAAAATTTTTTTTTAAAAAATATAACAAATAGAATAAGTTTAATATATAATACATCCTGTCATCTATAGCATAGTATGAACTAGAAGAAAAACAAAATGAATAGAATAATCAAAAGTATAAGCTCCAACTTTAGACTTAACTATAATAAAAACAGTAAATTTAAGGATAAGGCTGACCCTATCTGAATAGAAGCTAAACCAACTTAGGCAAAAAAACTTAAGCTTAATGCAACAGAAATAATATTTTCATCAAATTTAGTTCCAACTATCAAACAAATAAATACTAAAACTGCTACTCATGACATTGCTTCTCTCCTTAGACATACTTCAAACAATAGTCGATGAAGCACTAAGTAGAGGAAAACTTAGCCCCTTAACAGAAAGACATAATACTCAACAAACTTTTTATATAGCAAAAGATAAAGATCATGAAGATTTCGAAAACCTCTCAGTACAAGATGAAAGAAATATAAATTTTGATTGAAATAATGGATAAAGATGAAACAACAGGAAACAAGGAATTAACAGATCAAGAATTATTTATAAGTGTTGACTCAAGCTGACAAAACTAAAGAACCAAGCTTCACAGGCCATGCCCAAGATTCTCTTTTGATTCCAGTATCAGATACAGAAGAACAAGATATAAAGTTGAAATCATGATCTGAAATATCTCTAAAAAAACTATCAAAAAAAATTATCTTCCTGATTAGAGCTCTAGACTTTTTCAAAAATCTTCTCAAATTTGCAATGAGCTGTCAACAACATCACATACATTACTGTTCTCTTTAGCAATTAGTAGACAGCATAAGAAACTATAACTATTAACTTTCCCAATATTAAAAACAAGTATCTCACCCACATGAATCTCAATAACTATGGAATAAAAAAGGAAAATAGCATCAAGATATAGAATATATACCTTTACATAAAATTCATAGATATATAACTTACTTTCACTAAATTTGAAATGATCAATAACATTACTATGAGAACTTAGCAAATATGACAATCTGCAACCATCATTTTTCCAGAAAATAATGACAAGATTAAAGTAACCAACCAAAAGAGTATAATAATCAAGAAGAATATAGTTCAAGTATTTGATACAATACTCAACATAACTAAATGAAAGAACAAGTAGCTACTGTCACAAAATTAAAAAGTCTTCTATCTAATACTATAGCCTTCAATTTCAAGCTTATCTGCTAGCAAGTCAATGCTAGAATCTGTTGCATTTTATAATAAATGTTCAATACCAAAAAAAAAGATTTCAATTCTTAGTTTTGAAAATAATACCATATTACAAAAAGCATTTAACAAAATCTTACTTTAGGAGAAACTGATATTACTGTTAAGCCTATGGAAACTAAACTCTATGTAATATATAATCAATACAATTACCTTGCAACACAATGTTCAAGAAAGGAAGCCTGCCAACAATAGTCAGACTACAATAAGGAACAAGTTGACTATTTTGGCAAACTTTATATCTACTGCAAATCTCTTAGAAGCCAGAACTTCTATAAGCATAATCCTATGAGCCAATCAAGAAATATTATAGGCCATATACAATAGCTTTTAAAGAAAAAAAAGAATAAATGCAAAGAACTCAGGTAACAACTTTAGCAAACATTCTAACTGCAATCAAAGAAATTTGTATCAATATCACCAATATCAAAGCAATAATGAGTGATCTTGATAAGCAAATTCCAAACTTAGAATACTATAAAGAGAAAAATACATGTAAAATGAAACAAGAGTAGAACACCACCAAATATATCAATTTTTCAATAAGAGCCTTTTATCCAATCATCAAAATATTTAAGAAAAGAAACAACAGTTATATTTATTTATTGACAAGATAAACCACAATATGAACATGATTATAAACACTATTATTTTCACATTTTGAACAATCCAAATAATCTTAATAAACATAATAACCATAATTAATAAGTAGTAATCAATGCAATAATAATTATAATCTAGAAAACAATAAACCTAATAACAAATTATATTTTTAATGAACAAGTCACAGCAATATAAACACTTTTTTTTTTTTTTGATCGCAAATGAGCATTAAATGTGAGTTTTTATTAGAAAATTAATTCTTAAATATGACATTAATAGTCTTTACATTGGTAAATTAACAATAGCCTATTGTGATTTTCCTATTATGCCACCCTATTGAACAGTATCCAAGTTCACCAGAATAGGGTCGAATGGCTAATGCTCATTCAAAACTGATGTTATTATTGAGGAAAGAAATATAGATTTTTGTGTAGAGTTATTTAATGAATTTGATGACTCAATGATTATTTTTGAAATATTGTTGTTGTTTGTTTTATTTATATATTGATTGGGTTTATTAGTCACTTTTGTCTTTTTCCATTTGATTTCACTAATAAGTAAAATATTGAATGTGGCAGATCTTTGTTTCCAGATTTTATAAAGGGCTTTTAATGATGTATTCATATGTTGGATTTGTAGTTTTTCACTGGATAATGACTCTAGGTACTAGTTGGGCTCTCCTATGGCGATGTTGAGTAAGATGTCTTCTTTAGTTGATTTAGGTAATGTTGTTGTTGGGTTGGTTTGTGTATGGTTTCTACTTTGTTTTTTTTAGGATTTTGTTAAGTTTGGGTAGTTTTTTTTTTTAATTGTTTCTCTGCTTTCAATACAATTGAAGATATGGAGCTGATCTTCATTTGTGTGGTCACATCTAGGGCACCTTGAATCTGTGTATAGTATAGGGTATCTCTTGTGAAGTTTATCTCTTGTGGATAATGAGTTGAATAATAGTTTTGTTGTGAAGGTGGTTAAGGCTCTATAGTTATATTTATCCATTTTTCAGTAGCTTTTGTTGGTTTGTTTTAACCATAAGAATTCAAAGATGTTGTTGGATTTGTATGTGCAGTTGTTGCTTAAGATTATTGAGAAGAGTTTGGTATATGAATTAATGAATTTTATCCAGTGTGTGATACTAGATCCAATTTTATTGTTAATAAGTAGTGAAGTAGAGAATTGTGTTGGTTTGTAGGGGATAGACTTGTATATATTGAGATGGTCGATGGGGTGAGCTTACCTTCAATTTTAATATGTGTTAGGTTAATTTTTTTGATTTTTGCTAGATTCAAGCACCTTTCAATTATGTAGCTATGTTGAATCTTGATTTTCTTATTAATTTATGATGGAAGCTTAGTGTTTGGGAGTTTGAACATGAAGCACGTTATATTGGTGTAAGGTGTAACATTTTCTATTGTGTTGTTGCGGATGGTCCATAACTTGTGATGGGAACTAGAAGTATGTGGAAATAGTTGACAGCTGTTGTTATTCTCTACTTCAATTCTGTTTATTCTTTGAGTCACTACTATGCTAGTAGGAGTATTTGCTCGGGAAGTTGTTGGCCATGGTTGAATTGGAACTATTTCATTGTTAGTGAGTTTGGGAGTAAGTTGTGTGTCAACTTTATTTAGATTGTTAAGAAAATAGAAGAGGTTATTGTTTTTCTTATACCACATTGATTTTATTGTTTCGATTAGTTTGCTTTTGATACAAGGTTGAATTAGACATTGACATTGGTATAGGTGATTTGTGTTCTTGTCTACAATATAGTGTTGTCCTCTGATTATTTCTTTATTGTTATAGTTTTTTCTCGTTTTTATGAATTCTGTATAGTTTGTATTTTTAAAAGCCTAAAAAAGAGGTAATGTATTACCAGTTATTATGGAAAAGTTTTTATTGAGGTCAATGTATCAGCTGTAAATGTGACCAGAAGTGACTCGTCCAGTTTTTGTGTGAAGTGCATCCCATGAATTTATGTTGGATTTATTGTATTGTGTAATTTGTCTAACTGTTTTGATGTTGTGTCTTGATAGGTGTAGGGCTACTTCTTGTTTATTTTGGTGTGGAGGCCTATGGACAACCATGCATCCTTGTGTGTGAAGAGACATGGATTTGGACAGATATTTATTTTGTAGTCTGCTAGAATCTGGGCTGCTTCTGTGATCCAGGATTGTTCAAAATGTTGAGGATGGCAGACTGGACATAGTCAGATTGTGCTGCTTATTTGGATTGATAAGATCTCTTGTTGAATAAAGGGGTGGTTTTCTTGTTCACTAGAATGGTGGCTAGTAATTTGACCAGTGTAATTGTCTTCTAGTCCTTAAGGACTGTTGAATTGATGCCAGCTTATGAGAAGTAGGCTCTATTTGATATGGTGTATTTTATACTTAATTTCTTTTTTATTGCTTTGTTGAATGAAGTTTGAAGTGTGTTAATATCATGTTTTCTTAAAGGTGTAACTTGAAGAGCATAATCGATCTGAGTTGAGATAACCCATTGTAATACTTGCTTTGTGATGGAGCCATTCCACATTTTCTGGCTGGCAATACTCTTGATGAATTTGTTGGATTTATTTAAAAGCCTTCGTTTTGTTGACAGGAGGACTGATCAGATATGTAGATTCCTAGATATTTGATATCTTGTTCAAATAGTTTGAGAGAGATTTCTGTGTTCTTTACTTTTAGGTTTTGTTTGCGTTTGTTGCTTCTCCAGGAGTGATTTGTTATTAGATCAGTTTTTACTTTATTGCAGGTTATATGGTTCATTTTGAGGAATGATATGAATATGTCAGTTGCTTTCTGTAGTGTTACTAATGTTTGTATAAAAATTGTGACATTGTCAATATAAGCGAAGATATTGTTGTTGTGAGGTAGGATCTTTTGTATCTTCAAGATGATTGGATCATAAAAAATGACCCATAACAAAGGTACTATGGTTTCGCCTTAGTCCAGTCCTTGTAAGACTGATATGGGGTGGGTCAAGTTGTAATAAGAGATAAACTGAAGTGACTGGTTCATTAATAGTTACATAATGATATTGGTGAATTTTGTGGGTATTTTATTCTCTTCATGGCAGACTCAAGGCTCTTGAGGTTGACTAAGTCATATACCTTTAAAATATCGAATGAGGCTAGCCAATATTTTTTGTCATGATTTGTGAAGATGCTGATAAGTAATTTGATGATAGCTAATGGTTCAAGGGTACTTTGATCTTTTGTGTTAGCAAAATTAGATGGTGATAGAACGTCAAACACAGCTATTATTGATGATAATCATTTGATGAGAATTTTGGTAAAGATTTTTCTGCACGTCTCTATGAGAGTGATCAGTCTGGTGTCATTTAAGTTGTGGGATCAAATAAGTTTTTTTGATAAAAGTGTAATGATGAATCATTTCCATGCTCTGGGAGGATTTTCATTTTTAATATTTTGTTTAAGAGCTCATTTTCCTATATATTTCCACGCTTTATAGGAAACCTTACTGGGGCCTGGGGCTTTGTTTGTTGGAAATGAATTTATTGAATCTTCTAAATCCTATAAAGTGATGGTGTTGAGAAGGTCTCGATAAATTTCCTCTCTTAGTTGCTATTTTGGTATGTAGTCTTGTTGCCATGTTTCATTGATCACGAAATCTTTGGGTATAAGCAATTTTTGAAGTGATTTGTGATGATGTCAGCCAAGGCTTTAGGATCATCTTGCAATTGTTGTCCATCAGTAAGAATTGAAAGGTCGAGAGATAGTTTGATATCATTAAAGGCTATTTTGATATAATATTTGGATCTATTCCAGAAATTTGCAAAGTTCTCCTTAACTCTTTTTTGAATATTATTTGCTATTAATGATGCTATCTTTTCTTGTTTTTCTGTGATAAGAATTTAGAGTGTATTTTGAAGTGACTTTGGGCTTGGAGGAGATTGTGATACTTTTTGGTAATACTTCTCAGCTTTTTTGTGTAGAGTGATGGGTGATATATTGAATCTGCTTTTCTTGAGAGCTAGCTTGATATATTTTATGGCCTCATTGATTTCTGGGAAAAGATTTCTTTTGTTTTTAGTTGGAGTCTGTAATTTTCTGATAGGTATATTTTTGTTGAAGGCTTGGATGATTATACTTTCGAAAAGAGACCATGAAGGGGTGGGGAATTGATCAAGTTGTAGGTTAATATCTTCTTTGAATGATGCCAATTGTTCAGGTGTTGCTTTGTTGAATTGATATGCCTTTGTTGTAAATTTTATTCTCTGTGGTTTGTATTCAAACTAGTCAAATATTATTTTGATCTGTTTGTGGTTAGAGGTTATGAATATTGGATCAGATACTTTGTAGCTTAGCATTTTGCTTGCCAAGTTGGGAGTGAGCCAAACTTGATCAATTCTTGAGGCACTTGTTGAAGTAAGATGTGCGTATTCATGTTTCTTATTAAAAGCCTTGCTGAGTCAATTAAATTGTGAAGATGATTATATATTTTTCTTTTTTTTATTGTTTGTGGGTACGTTTATTGATGGTGTTGTTTTGGAGAATGTGTTAAAATCTCCAGCTATAATTATTTCAGTTTTGTTGTTGAAGATGAATTCATGGAATGATGAGATTGCGTTGTTTCTGGATTGGTTATTGTGAGGAAGATATAGAGCGATTTTTGTTATTTCTATTTTTGGTTTAAATTTGAATTGTGTTGTGCACCAATATTCATTTTGTGTGAATGTCTTGAAAATGTGATTTGTTATTTTGTTGGAGATAAGGATGCATGTGCCATTGCTTGAGATGTTGTTGGGTTGGCTTGAAATTATGGTATAGTTGTTGATGTTTTTAAGAAGGGGATGATAATTTGTATGTTTTGTTTCAGTACAGATTATTATATCTTTTGCATTAGGTTGAGAGTCTATGAAGCATTGTAGTTTTCCCTATTGATTTAAACCTTGCATGTTAATTGTAGTTAAGGTGTAGAGGTTGTGAATTTGATGTTGTGATATTGAGGTATTATTATTAGAACTAAAGAAGTGACTATCATTGCTACTACTAATGTTTATTAAAATGGAGTGGGAAGGAGAGCTAGCTCTGGGTCAGGTAGCTCTGGTTCATTGATAAAGTCATCTGGCAGTTTGATGAAATAGAAGTAATTACTAAGTATATTGGTATGTTTTGGTAGGGATTCGTTTTCTATAATGGGGAAGGTAATGTTGATTTGGTTGTTTTTCAGGAAAGAGATTGCATCTTCAAGGGTAAGAAGGTCAGGTAAAACTGTTTGGATCCACTCTTGTAATATTTTTTCATGGCATGTCATCTTGATCTTGTTTAGGGTTTCCTTAAATTTGGATGACTCCTTGTATAAGTTTTCCTTCGAGATATTGAGATTTTCCTCGATAAGCTCTAATGATGTTGGTAGGGGGGGTTTCTTTATTTGAGTTATATTGGCAGCTATCCATTCGGGTTCTAGTAGGAGCTGGAATCTGAATCTTGCACTTAACAATTCCAGGAGTGGGTTTACCTCGTTCTGCTCCTGAATTGGAAGTATGATATTGAAATTCTCACTGATTTGATATGGCATAGGAAGGGCTTGTCTTGCTTTAATATAGTCAAAGGGTAGGGCTCTAACTGTGAAGTTGTGTTCTCATAGTAGTTGTGTGGCATCTCTTTTTGCTATTGGGTTGTTATCTACTGGGAAATGTATGACAGGTTCAGTAGATAATTCAGTGTATAAGCTGGAAGCTATTGTTTGGGGAGAGGAAAGTCGAAGTAAGATTCTGGAAGTTTTCATGAAACGTAATAAAAGTCTCTGAGTTCTGTTACCAAGGTTTTTAGATCTTTCAATTGGGCTTTGTGTTTTAGTGGAAAGAGGTTTTTGACTTCTGGGATAAGGTTTTCAGGCTCATGAGGGGGCTCGAGTTTTTTCTTGAAATATGTTTCCAAAAAAAGGTCAAAGTTAAAATATGTTCGTAAGCTTTTGACTGTTTGCACTAAGAGTTGTGGTGATGAAATAGGAATAGGATGGGATAATTTGATTTTTATATTAGCAGGGATGAGGTCAGGTGAAACAGGAAGTTCAGGTAATTTGTTTTTAATTATTTCTTCACTATATTTGAGAATGTCGTGGTAATCAACTTTTGATAATGATGGATCCATGAAGTAGTTGAATCCATATTCGAGTATTGCTGTGGCCTGCCAGTGTTTTAGATTTGCCAGATCCTGAGTTTTAATATAGGCTATGAATAAAGCCTTGTTGATAATGTTTTTGATTTTGTGTTTTGTTGCTCTGGTGATAAAGGTGATATTATGTTTGTTACAATAGTTATTATGGTATTGTTTTTCGATTTCTTCATATTGTAACTGATGTTTGCTTTTGATTAGTTCTGTTTGTGTAAATGTATGAAAGAAGGCCCTGTCCCTAAGCTCTATTTTGGTGAATATTGCCTTTAGGTTTTCAGGGGCTTTGATAGGAGCTTCTTGTTTGATAGTTAGGAAGAGATTAACTATTGCCTTCAGTTCACGTGTAAAGGTGTCAAGTTCTTGGCAAATTTCCAGAAATACTTTTTGGTTTTTCAGGGGGTTGGCAAGTCTAATATCTGATTCATTGCTGATTTGATCAGCCCACGAAGTTGTGGAGTTCTTTAGGGATCTTTCTATTGATTTGTTGTGGCATCATTTGTCACTGCTTGTGGTTGGTTCATATGATATTGATTGATGTCTTTATTTTTACTTCTTTTGGACAAATTGGGCTAATTGGCATGTGTGTGCTGCATGTGGGCTGATGAGGGTATAGGTTAGTTTGTATCTATTTGCATGTCATTGTCATAAATCATTTCCTCAGTTGGGACAGATGTATTTGGAGAGAATATAGGGTTTTGAGTTTTTTGTTTCAAGAGAAAAGTGTTAAAATTTTCATCCATTATTATATCAAGTTTGCTTCAAGAAATGTGAAGGCTGTAGCTCAGTTTTTTGGTCATGACTTCTTTTATGACTAGTTTATGATCCTTATCTGTGAGTTTGAAGGTTTGTTAAAAATCTAGAAATGTATTAAGGGCAGTTATGGTCATGGGTTCAAGGGTGGAGATGTTGATATTTGTGCAGAGGCTTGAGAGTCTATTTCTTTGAACTGTTTTGAATGTGGCTGCTATCACTTTGAACTCAGCTTGTTCATTCTCTGAACTTCTAATGGATGTGAGCCAGATAGGTGGGCAGTTATCAAGATTCGAAAGAAGATGAGAGGTGGAGAGGTCAGTGATGAAGAGTTTGTTTGTTTTTGTGTTTTTGTAGTAGATTACTGCTAGTTTTTTTTTAATATCTGTGATAAGAACATCAAGGAGGATGTATTTATATTGGTGATTAAGTTCCTTGGGAGAGGAACTCACAGGTTCCTTTGGTTTTTTCTTCAAGGCTGAAATTTTTTAGAATTTCCTAAAATGGTAATTTTGAGATTTTTTAGTTTATGCAGAAAGAGTTTTTACAGCAATACAAATACTCTTTTGACTTTAAACACAAAATATATTAAACTATAAAAAATATCCTCCATACATTCTTACTCCTCAACTAGAACATACAATAAATAGAACAACCATACTACAACTAACAAATCTATAACAAAACCTACAAGCACATATCAATTAACAAATTCTACGTTATAATTACAACTCCAAATTGTATAGGCCTAAAAGAATCACTAAAACAAGATCTTTGAATATAATCATGATAACAAAATCAATAGGACATTATTATTTTAACAGAAACCAACCAAAGTACTGCAGCCCCTTTTGGAAATCCCAACAATATTTAATATTATAAAATAAAATAAGAAAGGATACAAGAGTTAAAATCATACTTGGATGCAATCTTGTAGATAGAAGAATAAATATATAAAGGCTAAAAGACAGAATCTTATGCATCAACCTTGCCTTCCAAAGAAAACAATATATAAATATTATTGATAATACCTTCTAGTAGTTTCCAGCTTCTAATATATAAAATTATCAAAAAGAATTATCGATCTCATAATCCAAAGAAACCAGAAACACTGATGCACAATCCTGGCAAGTAATTTTATCATATATCTGAATACTAGCAAGAACAAATATATCTTTAATAGAAAAAACTTCTAAACAAACTACTCATTTCTTTATAAAACACTCAAATTTTAATATAATTGATATCTTCGGATACTATAATTCAAATAGTAAAGAATTTACATGGTTCCAAATTGGCACACAAACTCTATCTGTAATAGAGTTAATATGATCTGAATATTATCCCATCCATTATAGTGCTAATAGACTTATATTAGTTAACATCCTACAATTCCAATTGATTATAAGGTAATAACTACATTTATCGAAACCTGACAACTAGAAATATCCATTAAACAATTTAAAAATCAATACTAGAATGTCAGACTCAATTGAATTACTACTACAGAATTATAGTGGAAAAAAATTGTTCATTAAATAAACAATAAAATATAATATTGGAATCAAATATTTAAGGAAGAAACTAATCAATTTATCGAGAGAACTCTTTCTGCTG
>CAJVPT010006626.1:0-10851 GCA_910592055.1 Acaulospora colombiana
TTAAACTTTGTAGATGGGTAAGTCAATATGTGAAAGTCATAAAATATGTAAATATCAAATATGTTTACAATAAAATGAACACGCCATATTGGCCTGACTGTGGGTTAAAAAAAAAAAAAAAAAAAAAAAAAAAAAAAAAAAATTCAATTATACTCTATATTATATATTATATATTATAGAATTGATAATTTTATTATATACAATACAATATATTAATATATAGTATATCAATTTATTACATATAATAATTCTATATCAATTTTATTATCATATATATTATTTGAACAAATACATTCTATTGATTAATAAATCAGATTGACGGCAAATTACAGTATTTACAAAAAATAATAATTATTATTACTATATTCATTATTTTTGATAATAAATTATTATAAAAATCAAATTACTTTCACCCCTTTTGATTTTATCGTATGATATTGACCTTGACCATTTTAAACTTTTTTAGCTTTATATACATCACCATTGAGATTTTTCTTGTTCGTTCATCCATTCGTTTAACTTGGAGATTCTGAAATAGGTTGATAATTTTTAATCTAATGAATAAATTAATAATAATAATAAAATTTATGATTCACTACTTTCTATACAGTTATATATATTTGTATAGCAAATCTAGCCTTCATTTGGTAATCTCAATCTGATTTAATTTGTAACTTACCGTATTACATACAGTACAATTGATAATATTTAAAAATCAATTGCGCTAACCATCATTCCCTCTTTTCTTTTTTTCTCACATTTCGGAGAGATGACCTTTATGCTAATCTAAGTTTGCGCCTGCAGGTTGAACACGCACGTTTTTCCTGAGCGTAATCAATAAATGGATGGGTATACAGTATGAAACGTACCAATCGATACCATGCGTTGGTCTAATTGATAGTTTGCAAAAAAAAAACAAACGGATTTTCGATAGTATACATTTTGCAAGCATACTGTATAATTGAATACAGTCTAGATACGGTAAGCATATTACCGTGGGTACTATATGGGTTGGGTGATAAGTGAAGTCAACTTTTCGTTAGCATACACAATGAAAATAAAAGATGATGATAATAAAAAAATTTTTTATTACAATAACATTCCAGTTCTTTTAAAACCTGTTAAGGATAACAATTTCTTGGATAAATGCTAATAATAATTGTTGACTTGATTTAAAAAAATCCGTTATTATAATTAATTTAGTTGAATATATTTTACAAATTGATGTGATGATAACAAGAAATTTGACATGCCCTTTTGTCTCTCAAAGACAAAAGCGCATGATCCTTTCTTTTATTACGTCATAGGTACATGGGAAACAAAAGAAATGAGGAATGAGCTCTAAAACCACACACAAGCTTCATCAAGCACCGCATTCAGCTTCCGTTCCGCCCTATCAAAGGTATGGAAAACTTTAAGCACTGCGTGCACTTTACGAAGTGAGATCGGGAAAGGGAAGGGCAAAACGAAATCTAAGAATTATTTAACGCGGAGTAACGACTTCTTTAAAAAAAAAAAGATACAAAGAAAACATATCCCTCCATTGTCACATATCCTGAAGACATTTGTTTCCAATTCTGACCTCTTCTTAATCAACCAATCTACCATCAGTTCGAACATACGCAATTACCAAGTACACAAATATAACAATTACGATCAGCGAGTTCCACGCACACCTCTTTCCCCAAGTTCTGGTGCTGGCACTCTTTCCGAACATTGAGAATCCCATGCCAACGAACCAAAGTGGCCAGAAGAAGAAGCCGGCAAAGAATAATTTCTTTGTTATCGGCCAAAACTCTTCCGCTTCATTAGGGTTTAATGTTAATTGTTGGGGGGCAGGTTTTCTGTTAGCGGTGGATTTAAGGCTAGTTTGATATGAAGGGGGCATGTCGATCGTGGTATGCTCGTAGGTTGGGATTTCTTCATGTTGTGCGGTTATCGTTGAGACATAGACTGGCGATGGGAATTTCGGTTCGTCATTATTTCCTGCCGTTGGTGGAAAAGTGGGGGAACTTATGGGAGTGACAAAGAGAAATTCAGATTCCTGTTGCAATAGAGAGTCCAGTTTTTCTTTGGCCGGCGTGGGCGATGAAAAGTTTAGGGTTGGTGGAGTCTTTTCATTCGAGGAAGATTTCTTGGAGATTATGGTCATTTTTTTTTTTTTTGGTGTTCGATAAATAATGTAGATTTCGTTAGAAAGTTATCGCTACAAGCGGTCTTGAAGTAAAACTAAGAAAAAGAAAAATTAAAATAGGTTATATAAATAATTTATTTTTCGTCAAGAAAAATGAATTATTATTGTTGAGCGAGCAAACAAAGGTATGGTAACTTAGAGCTATTGAATCCATAGATGGAACAATTGCAATTTATATAAAAAAATTTAATTTGGGATGTGCTAAAGAAACGTTAGGCGTGCATATCGTAAAACCTATAATCTTTATTTAGGTTGATTAATTATTGTTCAGGCATATACTGTACTTGTAAGTAACAATCTTAGTTTGAATATTGTCATATAATGGCATTAACAGTCGGGACCAACCTATTATGTGAATGATTGACACAACATGAAACGCGATAAATCACTTTATACGCTATATAGAAATTCGAGGTAACATCACAAATATTGTGCAAACTTCCAGAATCACACCGCGATCTCGTTTTCATGAACGCAAGCTCTCCGCATTCCGGCATTCGGTCTCATATAAAGGGATTTAAAAATAATAACAAACAATGCGTTCATAAATTTGATCAAATGTCACCACACTAGCGTGAAATTGATTGTGACTCCGTCGTCAATTGCACTCAACTTTGTTGCTACTGTTTTCTACCCGACTACCAAGAAGTGAATTTTGTCTCCGGTCATCACCTTACAAACTGTGTTATATAATCTTACTGTAAATTAAGTAGGGAAATTGATGGGAAGAAAAGAGTGAAGAGGAGAAGGTTGAACAGTGCCGGATTCTAGGAGTGTGGATTCTTACATTCGCCGGGAGAACCTCTTTCTAATTAATATTGTGCTCCCCCCAGGCACATACGGTATATTGATGGTGTAGGTTAATAAACCAAAACATTCCACCTCACCTAAAAAAAAACCAACCCCCCCGTGGCAATAAAAGTTTTACTTTCGGCGGATTTGGAAATATCTGGAGTTACACGACCGTATTACCAAGATGAATTCGTCATGGCGTAACGTTCGTTTTATGGATGTTTGTTTCGGATTTATAACAACATTACGAGTGCACATTAAAGGAATGTCGGCTTTGACATAATGATCCTATTTATTGTCTCAACTTGTTGTTGTGGAAGTGGAATGTGTCACCACCTACATGCCTACGTGTTGTCGCCATCGGGTGATACTTTTTGAAGACGACAAAGAATGAGATTTTGGGATTACATTCAAAAAGTTATGATTGACTGATTGGCTGGTTATAGCTATGATTCAACTGACCAGGCGTCGAACCTCATTGGATCAGGTGAATTGATAACCATTTAAGAGAATCGTGAAAGTGCTGCACGTACGAGATATACGCATGTACAGTACAGTACAGTACAGTACATACGAATTTGCCAAATTTTAATACCTGGATTACGTAGATTGAGGCGTTTTATTCGGCAATTGTGACATATTGCCTCGAAATTCAAACCTCGGTGCATGTAAAACGTGAAAATGACAGATGCGAGTGACGACGAGGGAACCTCAACTTCCGAATTCACCAGAGTAAAATTTTAGCTACTGATCAAACGCGCCCCCTCTCCCTCTTCCTCCCCATGGCGTCTTTCGCGAGTGTCATTCTCCACATCTGAAGCTTTCGTCACCAATCCCAGCCATCCAAAAAATACCCAGATTACGGCAAATCCCACGAATAACCACATACAAATCAGGTTTGCTGTTCGGATTTTACAGGCTTTACGCATATCAGGAGTTTTGTAGTCGTGATCTATGGGACAGTTGAATGGAACATCGACTAGTTCGTTGGGCATGGTGCATAAGGTGTAGATTACTGAGGAATAAAGGGAAATTGGGTAAGAACGTTCGAGATTACAAAATTAGAAACATCGGAACTTACTGGCAATGATGATCCAGTAAAATGTTATCCAACTACAAAAATGGTGAGATATTTCAAGCGGCTTTCAAAAAGGACGGCGAAAAAGAAAGAAAGGTCTTACAATAAATCCGTGCTGAAATTTTTTACCAGTAATCTTGATTGACGTCCTATACAGCTTACAATTAGCTTTGCTGAATTTTGGGACGTGTAAAGTAGGATAGTGGTCAGTGTTCTCTTCGTTTCCTTTTTTTTCCTCGGAGAAAAAAAAAAACCCCCCAACTAAAGACTCACATGGCATCGAGAATGAAACGCTCAAGTAGCTGAACACGAAGAAAATATGTTAGCCTTCTTTCTCATATTAACTTATGCAAAGGAAGAGGACGCCCACAGGTATTCTAGAAATACATTTTCCAAATATATCTCATCGTCACCACTGGCTTGGAATATGTTCAATTTTAGAATTTCTTTACGAAAAAAATACATGTATTAGCGAAACCGAAAATTTTTAAATAAAGTCTCGCTGCAATCATAGTGTACCTAGCATCGGACAGGTAAATATTAGCGCCACCAACGGGATTCCAATTAGTGCATTAAAGAAGTATCTTATGTATCGCATTTTCTTTGTCGGAGAGAAGGAAGGGGAATTCGGGGCCTTAAAATTCGTTAACGATTTTTTTTTTTTTTGGTAGGATCAACTTTATGGCTTCATGGCTAGTCAAATTTGGATCAAGAGATTGTAGATGCCAATAAAGTATGTACTAGCTCATTCAAAGGCTTTCCCTGAGATCGCACAAATCTAACTGTTAACGGGCAGTGAATCGATCGAAAAACATGCCAATATTCATTCATGCGCATCGAAGTAAACATGTTTCTACGCAGTAGACGAACATCGAAAGATGCATTTGTCACTTCAGAGCCTCCCCTTCACACGTCACTATTCACGTACACGTACACGTACACGTACACTCATTGCTCACGTAAAAACCTTTCACTTAATTGGATTTATCAGTTCATCAGTTGTCACGGTGATGGTAACATCAGATAAACTTAATCGCAAATTGGCACACACACAGAGTATATAAAGCAGGTGCTTGGATTTCCTAATTCAAAAACTTTTTCCGTCTCTCATTCTCCAAAATGGACCGAGACACGGGTGATGATAACATTGATGATGATAATTCTTCGTTATTCAACAATGCAAACATACCTTTCAGAAGTCATTTTTCCGATGAGGACGATAATCGTCCATTTCAACTATTGGAGACTGATGACACTCCTTTCTCCTCGTTTCCTCCACCGCCCCCCTCACCAACACAAGCGAATTTTTCAAAGCCCAGATGGATGCGTGGCCCATCCCGGAATTACTTCACCACCAGGATTCGACCGCACACCGCATATCTCAATGAAATGTGCAATCGACTCGGTCAATTTATTCTCATCATCATAACCTTGTGCATCTTTAGCCTAATAGTAAAATATCAATCAACACCGGATTCGAGTGATTTTTCTGATATGGAATTTAATTGGACAATTAACCCGGCGACATATTTGAAACCACATTCCGAAAATTTCGGAGTTTACAATGTGTTGTTAGATGGACACATTCATACTACTTATTCGGATGGTAAAATGACACCCGAGCAAGTTCTGAAATGGTCGATGGGTAATGCTGGTCAACTCTCTTCTAAAGCAAATTCGATTTCTCGACATCGATTTCTTTTTTTTTACTTATTTCCTTTTTACTTTTTTTCTTGGTCAATCTTTGCACGACAGCCTACGGATACAATGCAATTATAGTGAGCGATCATAATACGATAGAAGGTGGGTTGGAAACCCAAAGAATTGCACGTGAGAAATATGGTAATAATATCACAGTTATTCCTGCAATGGAGTACACGTAGGTTTTTTGCATGATTGGATTGGTTGCGCCACCCCGCGTCATTCTTCCTATATGCCAATCTTTATCTTTAACATAGTTCCTGTCGAATACACATGCAATTTATCGGTCTCGAGGTTAACCCCTTTCAACCTTTTAACGATCCCGAACCGACAAACGAGCGACTCAAAGAGATGATCGATAAAGTTCACACCTTGGGAGGTTTGGTCACGGTCAATCATATCCCTTGGAGTAATAGCACTGGTATCGTGGCCTCGATTTTTTTTTTTTTTTTTTTTTTTTATCATCCTCAATTTTATTCGTGACCCGACATCTGATATCGTTAGAATGGGGTTATCAAGAGGCCACCTTGCCTAACCACCCTACGCGAGAGGAACTCCTTGAGATGGTACATAATAACTTTTTTTTTTTCCATCCTCATTTAACCTTTTGCTGCACGTGCAAAATAACTTATCCACATTATAAAAGGGAGTCGATGGATTCGAAATAATCAACGGAAACACATTTGACTATGAGACGTACAAGTTCGCTAGAGATCACGTTCTATTGATGCTAACCGGCACTGATTTACATCACCCGTCAACAATCGCACATTCATGGACTCTTCTACACGCTCAAAACCTCACTGTCGAAGGTATAATGGAGCAACTCCGTAAGAGGGATACGACGTTCATGTTTGATGCCACCGGCCCACGGCCAGTCTACTATCCTCCAGACAATCCAACTTACTATAACCTGTTACCAATGCTGGCATTTTTTAGTGGGTGGAGTTCATTTGTCGATGATTACCGGGGTATGTATTCGTTTCAAGGAACATTTTGTCATCGACGAAAGGTGATTATACACTGGCGAAGTTATTGGTGGCTTGTGATATGGTGTTTGGTGTTTTTTGGATTTTACGAGATAGGTAGGTGGGGTGTGAGCAAACTGAAGAGGATTGGAATTGCTAAATTTGAGAGATGGTGGAATCGACGAAGAAATAGGAGGAATTCCTTGAACTCGGAAGAAGAGAGATTGATGGAGAGGGAAAACGACTTGATCGATATGGAAGTTTAGAACCACGTAGTATTTCTAACAGTGCGTATTCCCCTTCCGTGTAAAAAGAAAACTTTCCATTCTCATTTGAACAAACATATCCCTATTCTATTCATGCGAAGATAAACTAGCTTATATATATATATATTTTTTTGTCTTAATATTTATTTAACCTCTTAATTGTTAAGAATAATGTACGATGTGTGTGAAAAGGGGTGAACCGAGTGAAATTTGGAGCCTTCATACTTGGTAATTTAATATGTAACGATATATTGTTTGGCAACAATTGTATTATTAAATCAAAACACTGTATAACCTCTTCCAAGCCGTATTCTTTTTTGAATTCACGCGTTCAAATCTTTTAAAAATTATCTCAAAGTCTAAAAAGAAAAAAACATATTTCGGATACAAGCTTCAGAATAACACGAGATTTAGCAAATTTTTTTTCCATTAGAACAAATTGTGCCATGGTGACCTATGGTTACACTTTTTTTATGAAATTTTCCTATCGTTACAGCTTCAAGCGTTTATTCCCAGTTACTCTGGAAGTAAAGATACTCAGTTCAAATATGAATTCGAAAAACAAAGAATTGTATATTGCAATATTCTTATTAAATGTACTGTATTTAAAAAAGCCGTTAACATAAAAGTCGCCAAAAAATTTTTTTTAGGTGACATTGCTTTTATTTATAATCTTTTCTCTTTTTCTATTTTAATTTCTTTTTTGTCTTTTTTTTTTTATTTTATTTATAACTTTTTGTTTTTTGAAAAAATTTTTATTATTATTCAGGTTACAAGTATTAGATATATATTATAATTATAATATCAAATATCTTCTTATGAACTAATACTATATGAGTAGATCAATATACAGCATATATAATTAATAATTATACAGTATATGTTCTATAAATAACAAAAGTTGAAATTGACTAAGTTTTTTTTTTATTTTGTGTTAATTCTTGAGATGTTCTTGAATTAGTTTAACTTAATCTTTGTATAAATATTTACAAATCAAGTCATGAAGATTCTAATCTTGTTACGGCAATTTCTTGATCCATTTATTTATTTTTCTTCAAATAACCTTTTGACTATCTACTATAATCTTAACTTTTTCTTTGATTGAGATTCCTGACCATCACTTTCAAAGAAGTGTTCCTTCAAAACTCTATATTTTGAGAATAATAAAACTTCAAAACTTTTCTTAAAAACACCTGTTTCATTTAGCAATAGTTATACTTTATTCTTTTGTTTACTTTTCCTCTTCAAAAATCCTTTATCTAAGAAGATAATAGTAAGAAAGTTTTTCCAGGAAGAAGAAATCAAATAAAAAATACTCTTAATTCTTTTTTTATGGAAGTTGCAAAGTTTAGGAAAAAGTATGTGTCAATATCTCTATACTAATCTGAAAAATTGATATCAATATTACAGACAGAAATGGCTTCTTTCTCAATTTTGGATAAATTGATTGACTAAAGATTGGGATTGGTTGCTTCATGGTTAGCAGAAATGTAAATAAGAATATATATAACATGTGATATAAATATATTTCTTAAGATCTTTAAGAACTTTAGATTCATTATAAGTCATTGACTAATTATGCAAATAAATAAACATCATATAGACTGTGACCTCCTCTCTCTCATTATCTTCTGAAAGTATCAAGACTATAAAATAAATACTTCTTTAGAGGCAAAGTTGGATGAAAGAGCTATTGTTAAACATCCCTTCTTTTTCTCCATTCTCTTTTTTAATAAATATTTTCAACTTTTCCCTCTTATTTTTCTCATTTTTTCCTTTACCTTTTTGTTTTTATACTGACTAATCCTCAACTAGTACAAGTGATCCTTAGTATTAGATAATATTAAGTATCTTGAGCAAGTCTTGATAGGTTAAGCCCCTTTAATAAATAGCAACAAGCCAATTGATGGATAAAAATCTTAAATAGTATCAAATCAATAGCAAGAAGAAATTGGCAAAGCATTGATAATTATATCTGATTATTCCTCTCTTTGTTTATAAAAAAGATTATTTATGCTAAGTAATTATATATTTTTCTTATCTTAATGAGGTTAAACTTAAATCAAGTTATATAAATAAATAGCCATTTGTACTATTTTCTCTTTAATGATCTGTAAATCCTCAGGCAATATAGGAAAATATTTATTTTGATTATTCCTAAATATGATCTTATTTTAATAAAGTGATCCAGAGTGGTGCAAAATAAGTTAACATTTAAAAAAAAAAAATCTTTTTCTTTGATTATATACAGTATCTTATTAATATTTCATCTGCTTTTTCTCAAATCTCTGATCTTTTAGAACTAGTAACTAGATACTTAAATAAGTATTCTATTGTTTCTTTTAGAATTTTATATCTTGAACAAGTTATTGTTATATATATTTTAGATTTTTATCTTTTAAATATCTAAAGTATAGATGATTAATTACAGTATGTATTAGATTTATTAAGAAACTTTTTTCTATGTTGAATTTGAAAAATATATAAAATATATATTGAGGATTAAATTAACTTCAAAATATTTTTGAATCTATTTCAATTTATTTCTTTCTCATTGTTTTTAAATTCTTTTCTATCTATTTTAATTTAATTCAATTCTTTTTTGATTTCAATCTTTAATAAAATTTTTTATTTCAATATCAATAGATAAGTTATTTCAGGTTACAATAAAAAAGATCTCTCTTATGTTTGATAAATATTGTTATACTATAGAATTTTGTTTTCTGGCCTACTTGACTAACAAATCTATTTTATTGTTATAGTTATCAATTTTGTGAACTTTGATTTTTTTCAATGTTAAGGAGAGATTCTTTTTTTAAATTAGGCTTTTAATCTATATCTAAAGCAACCAATTAATTCTTTTAGTCCATTGTTTTAATATTATAAAAAAATATATACATATCACATTTCATATTTTAATAGCTATTTTATAATTTGTATACTGTATATATTATTTTGATATCTTATAATATAACTAGAAGCATTATTAGAATTATCAATATCTTTATTTTTTTTATTGATAGCCATAGTTAGTATTTACAATTTTGATTTGAATCCAATTGATCCATGAATTAGATACAAATTGAATCAAATCAAATTTCAAAATTTTTAATCCGATCGGATTTGGATCGAATCAAATTTTAAATTTACAAAATTATCAGATTCAAATTGGATTCAAATCAAACTTGATATAATTCAAAGCAGATATATCCAGTCTATATAAATTGTTATATAATTATTTAATTTTATTTAAATCAAACTATTTAGGAAGTTAAAATCGAACTATCTAGGAAATTAAAATAGATTTTTTTTTTAAAAAAAATAATATAAAAGACAAGTTAAAAAAAATTCAATACTTATTTTTTTTGATGATTTTTTAAATATTTCTTTACAATATGATAGTTTTGTTACTTAATTATTCTCATTGTATTCTTTGCTTTTGCTAATTTATTTCTTTTAAAAATGGAATATGAAAACTCATTTGATAACATATAATTTGCATATGATAAAAGTAACAGTTTAACTGTTATAACAATATCAATATTAAAAATATTAATACAAGCAATTCATTGGAATTGGCCTTAGTTACCTCAACAATTTCTAGAAGTAAAGTATAGAATACTTTACAAAAAGTGTAAGTTTTAAAGAGGACAAAAAGACTACTTATAAATATTGCAGGATAATATATATTTGTAGTGAAAGCAATACTTCTAATCTAATGAAACATCTTGAAAAAACTTATTCCAACAAAATTAAATATAATAAC
This sequence comes from Acaulospora colombiana, assembly GCA_910592055.1. Taxonomy (NCBI): domain Eukaryota; kingdom Fungi; phylum Glomeromycota; class Glomeromycetes; order Diversisporales; family Acaulosporaceae; genus Acaulospora; species Acaulospora colombiana. The sequence continues at coordinate 10,766 of CAJVPT010006626.1, forward strand.
TGGCAACATTAAAATTGTCAATTTTTTTAAAATGAAGGTAATTTTAAATAATTTTTAAATTTTTAAAAAAAATACTATTAATTTTT
>CAJVPT010006627.1:0-10849 GCA_910592055.1 Acaulospora colombiana
TTTTTCCTAGAACATGTTTTATAGAGTAATCTAGTTATCAAACCATTGTATATACTTTAACCTGTACCAGAGATTTTTAGGTACTTCGGTGTGGTGAACGAATTACTTTTCCTATCAAGGTTTCCTGATAGATTTTCTGGACCTGGATATATCCTCATGTTTTTATACATCCTACCAGTAGCGGATTTACTTTTTTCCCGGAATTTTCTCCAATTCTTTTTAAACTCAGAATCTGTTTTTTTCGATCGGTTAAGATCCACAAACTTAATAGGCACAAATCAGGTTCCATTCCAGATGAGGGCTCAACTACATCAGGTTTATGATACAGGAGTAGATATCACCTACTCATAGATCTGTTTGATCAAGGTGATGATCAGCTATGAGTGATACCAGGTTAACAGGTTATACCGGCGGATTCCTGTCTTCAACAAGGATTGACAGAATTTTTTATAATTTTGCCATTTGGAGGACTTGAACCAGAATCTTGTGATACGACCTATGGAGTGCTAACCACTGCAATATGACCCATAGGTCCTATACTTATAAACCTATCTAAATACTATATATATTAATATATATTATTCATCAAAAAAAATATAAAAATAGAATATATTTAAGTATATCATTTTATAAAACATTATAAATTATTTGAGATTTCTTGATTACAAGATACTGAAATCAATATTTAAAACTTATAGACAAAGAAATAGATATATATCCTGTAAATAATATTTTAATTTTTGTTAATCTTTTTTTTTATTTCAGAAGAAGACACCTTTAGAAAAGTATCTCTACAAGTTTTATAATTATCTATTCAAGTTTTGAGTAGAACAAATAAGTACAAATAATACAAGGGTCTATTTTTGAATGAAAATGATAAGATTACTTTTATCACAAAGAATGTTATATACACCAATATTATAAGTAATCTAACAGAGGTTGCTTATACTATTAATAATGTTGAATATTTTTTTGTCACTTGAAATAATAGTTATAAATTTTTTTTATCAATGGTAAAAAGTTTTTTTTATTGTATAACAAACAAAAAATAATAATAAAAGAAAAATTAAAATAAGATTGATTCTAATATCGAGAATTTGAAAATAAATAAAAACTAATTTTATATATTTGATAAATTTTTATTGTTATAATTTTTTTTTTATTTTGTTTAATTTTGAATATCAGCAAATATTTAAAAATTTTATTTTTTTTTAATAAATATTAATTTGATTATCTATCTTACATACTTTACAAATCTATTTGTGAAACTATCTATTTTCCAAACTCCACAAATCTATCTATAAAACTATTTACCCTACATGTTTCACAAATTTATTTGTGAAACTATCTACTCTACATGCTTTATAAATCTATCTATAAAACTATCTATCTTATATATTATAAAAAAATATACTTGTGAAACTATTTATTTATATGCTATAAAAATAGATTTATGAAACTATTTATCCTATATGCTATAAAAAATATATCTATTAAACTATTTATCTGATATATTATAAAAAATATATCTGCAAAACTATTCACCCTATATGCTATAAAAAAATATATTTGCAAAATTATCTATTCTACATGCTTTATCCTATCAATGCAAAACTTTAAAACTTTTTTAATACTTTGTAAATTAATATACAATCATTATATAAAATAAATAAGAATGTTAAAATAAATCATATAATAAATAAAATAAATAAAAAAAATACCTATTCTTTCATTTTCAAATTGATTGATTAAATTTTTTGAACTAGAAAAAAATTATCAGTTGATAAATTAATCTATTGTTATATAGACAAATAAATTTATAGATTCTTTTATTTAAAAATTCATCTCTTCCATACTATTAGGTATTATAAGATCTAATTCACAACCCTCCCTTCATATTGATCAGTTTTTGATTATATTTATTGTAACTCAAAATGAACAACTAATTTTTGATCAAATTTATTTGTCTAATAATAATTGATTAATTAAGAAAAAGATAAAAAAAAAGAGTTTTCAATTAATTGACAAAAATTAATTGATTTTTTTTTTTTATTGTTGGTAACACTATTTATATTTAATCAATATAAGTTTAAACCAGTGATTTTAAAAATATATTTTAAAAGTTTTGTGAAGTTAATGTTAAACTTTCAAGAGTTTATTATAATTCGGGGGATTTTTTTTTTTTCTAAAAGAAACAATTTATAGTATATAGTGGAAATTAGTAATTTTGTAAATACTTACTTCTTTTATATTCTATAAAGTACCTTTGAACTTGTTTTTTATAAATTGTTTGATTGTAAAAGTGATTTCTTTTGTTTTTTTGATTAATTTCTCTTTTTCTCAAAAAATTATTAAAAAAAAATTTTTTTTTAATAAACAAGAATTAATGAAAAAAGTTTTTTAAAAAAATTTTTTTGATAACTATTTAATATGATATTTTATTTTATTATATAAACAATATCAAATAATTTATAAATATAAACATTTTTTTTTATAATTTATTAAATTGTTAATAAATAATTTTGTAATAAAATTTTATAGATTATTAATAAATTGTTAATTAATTATATTGTTAAACATTTTATTTATTATTTTATAAATGATTTATTACTGAATTTTTGATTGTTAAAATAGTAATATATTGAATAACATTATTTAAAAAAATTTTTTATTTATCTTTTTTATTAATAAATTTAACAAAATTTAGTAATAATTTAATTGTCAAATATTGCAATTTTGACTAATGCAAATTAGTTTAGTAAAGTTCATATATTTAAAGTACTGTGGTTTTTAATTAATGATAAAAAATAATAAGTTAATTAATATATAAATCTTAATAAAAATATATATTGTATATAAAAAAGAAAGGTAAAAAATAAATAGATTTTTTCAATAATCAAAAAGAAAAAAAAATATTTTAATAAAGATATTAACTTATTAAGAAAAGATAGATTATAAAAACATCAAATTTTTCAATAAATATTAAAATATTTTTACTTTTATCTTTTTATTTAACATATTTATAAAATTTTATATTTATACTTTTTATTTTTTTTTTCTAATGTAATTTTTCATTTTATTTGGCATTATAAAAAACAATTGACTTTAGCAATTGACTGGTAATAAAATAAGTGACTTAATAAATTGTTGCAAAAGAAAACAAAAAAAAAAAAGTTTTTTAATTAATTTGGATTTTTCAAAAATAATTCTATTGTTAAATTATATTTCATTTTTAAGACTTTATATAATCATTATAAACAAATATTGTTGCATAATATATCATATATAAATATATGCAAAGTATGTATACAATGTAGCCTAAATTATTGAATAATAAGAAAAACAGTTATTTTTTTGACGCACGCCATTATCTGTACGAAATACGTAATTTTAATAAAAAATTTTTATTGGTTTTTCACTTTGAGCAGATACAGGAAATTTCTTTTAGAAGCTACTGGGTATGATGACAGTCAATTTCTTCAGAATGATCGAACAAATGAAATGGTTAAAAAAAAAAAAGGTCATTCATTGTTGTCTTTAAAGCCTTGTGACAAGAAAAGATTATAATTAATACTTATAAGTCAATCAACTGCCTTACGGAAATCTAAATAAACTTCATTTGCGCATTGCTGCCTACCAATATGCGTACTTACGTAAGGTGTACATGTCTCTGGTACGTATCGACATTTAAAGATGAAGATGGCAATTTTGATCTAGTGCAGCGAGTGAAACGTTGCGCAACCCACTTTTATTATTACCGAAAAATAGTTACGTTAATTAGCTATTCTTTTCAACATCTAGCATTTTATTTTCAGGTATTCATGCATGATTTAAAAAGTTTAAACTCATCAATACTATATTATACTTTTATCAACAAATACGATGTAAAGAGTATTATAGAAACTTGTCGCAACTTTTGCATTGCATTATAATCACATTGACGAAAGATCGGAAGATATGATGAGATGTTAAAAGCCAAAAAGATGATGGATGATACGTAATGTACCCTTCAAATCGGTAACTCATGCGGACCATATCAGTAGCGAACGACGGATCATCCTTTGTGGGCAATTTTTTAAAGCGAAGATTGTCAAATATGGGAGGTGAAGTATGACCACATCTCCTTTGCGGCTATTGCATATCGGGAAGTGGGATTGTCTCATGTGAGATTGACAATCTAAATGATGGCATGAAGCAACACTACTACCTTTTCCAATTGAAAATAATGTGGAACAATCGGATTCAACGCGAATGACAATCATTGAATTGTGCAGTTAGGAAGATGCAATAAGAGAGAAGAAGAGATGCGTGAATTCGATGCGCACAGTTAAGAGAGCATCCTCAATTGGAAATGGAAGTGCATAATAAATAAGGGATACGCTAATGCAGGAATAATAAAGATTGACCATAACGTTAGTGGTGCTCATTATATTATGTTTGTTTCACGGTTAGGTGAAGAAGTGTGGTCAGCAATTATTCTTGAAGGCGACCAAAATATTAAATATGGTTTTTTCGAACCCCCCCCCCCCCACAGTCTTGAATAATATGTATACAGTATAATGCAAATTTTAGGATCATAATTATGGGGTCCGAAAAATCCCTGTCCGCCTATCGAAATAATTATCCAAATACGGGCACTGGACTGGAATATCGAAAGTGTTTGTCGTTTTCTAACGATACTGACTCTGGTCGCGGATGATTTGGACAACGTTGTTCACTATTCATCTCTTGAAATAAATATCTTGGTAATTTTCCGATTTTGTATTTCTCGCGTCATCCGTGCGTACTAAAATGCAATTTTGCATGTCAAATGTACGAACTTTTTTAAATCGAAACAATTCATCTGTTAAACGACTGGAAATAACTTTTATCCAGGTTACGTTTGCAACACAACACAGCACCTAACACAGTCCTTATTAAATAGCAACAATCATGTTGCTTGGCAATTGCTTTATTTAACGCACAGTATACGTAATAGTATAAATCTTAACCGGGATTAACGTACCACCTGATATTAACAATACCAATCATCTGGATTTTGTCTATCTTTTTTTTCACACAAGCATATAAATAAATAATAATAATGGTAATAGTAAAATAAAGCACTTACTTATTTATTCGTATTCGCATGGGGTGTCACTGTAGATAGCAAATTATCTCTCTTTCGTTAAAGAATATTCTTTTTTATAAACACGGCTTCTTTAGTTAAAAAAAAAAGTACAACATTAGAAACAATAAGGCAATCCTCAGTAGACACGTACCGGTTGTTAGACCCTCGTTATCTTGGAGTCAAAGTTTTTTCAATAATAAATAATAATAATAATAAAAGTAGGTGTTTTCAGATGATTCTTCTCGTTCAATATCCGATCTTACGGAATAATCGCGGTGTCATTGAAAGCCTTAATGAGCGCAAGACCCAGGTGCAAAGATAATCACTGGTTTTAGAAGGTGAACTCGTTTGCTTAAAATTCAATTGATGGGCACGTTGCTAATAATGGTATTTGCCAGGAACTGCCCTTTACCAGTGTTGCTATTTATTGTTCTTGTTTTTGTCATCCGGAAGAACTTAAAAATGTGTTTCGAACTTTTATTTAACCTTATTTGGTTATTTCTATGTGAAAATGCAATAAATAGAAATCAATTCAATACATCCTTTTTTTTTTTTAACCTTATACTAATCTACCTTTTTCCATTCTTCTCTATTGATAACCTGCGCTACTGTTTATAATTTTTTTTTTTTTCTTTTTATTTATCGCATCTTTTTCGTTTTTTTTTAACTTCCTTCTCGACTTTTGGTTCGAATTCATTCATCTTCAAAACAGTAACATAAACAATGAACAAAGCAAGTATAGCCAACATTCTCAACGCAGATACTCCCTGTACATACACACCCTCTGTAACGATGGCGGAGACTCCGACCTCAACAACTCCGGCCGCAATAGCTAATATGGATTCCGGTTTCTTGGATGTTACAAGATCTCCATTTAGTACACCGCTTCAGACGCATCATCAATACTCTCAAGAACAAACTCATGCATTTCCGCATCGCCATAACTTTCCTCTACCCGATAACTCGGTGGCGTCTCGACACTCTCCAATAAATGATCGGTCACTCCTCCAACCTAATGCAGATGTCACTCGATCATCATCCAATTTTCACTCGGCATTTCATCCTAATTTTCCTGTTCATGTCGGCGCAGCTGCCAATATCGTTCAGAACATACCGAGAATTCAATTGGTTCCGAACGAAGAGGCAGGAATTTACAAAAATTTAAACGCCATCGTTTTAAATCGTGATCTCTTGGACACGATGGGCAGACGAACCGACGCTGTAATCATCATCATCATCATCATTATCATTGATTTTTTGCTCAAAAGACGGTGAACTAAAATGTTGACATGTTGAATTGTAGACTGCCGATGCGTACATGAAAGTACCGGATACATTAAGGCAAGTATTCGATTTCAAAAACACCATAGTCTCCACCGATCCCAATAATCCTTTGGTCGAACAGAATCGAGCCGCTCGCAAAAAACGTTTTCGTCGAACTAAACAGCAGATGATGGAAGACGCAATGAAAGCAAAGGAGAAGGATGGTAATATCTTCACGGGTTCGTCTTCCGCTTCCCCAAAACGCGGTAGAAAACGGACCAAGAGTTCCTTTAGCATTCAGAGACCACAAGATAGGCTCAAAAGGCCCAGGAATGGATACATGATCTTCATGAATGAGGTTTACGAGGAGACCAAATTAAAAAATCCAAATCTGAAATTTGGTGAGATCTCTGCTGCGATCGGTGAAAGATGGAAGAATATGTCAAAGGAGGAGCAGATGGTATGTGGGTTTATTCCTTTATCTGACGAACATTATATTCAATTATTGCATACCCGTTATCAGCTATTACTATTATTATTATTCTTCTTATTATTATTTATTGTGGTTATCTTCATTATTACCATCGTCCATAAAGATTATTGATTATTCATTCATTTATCGATTCATCATCTTTATTGATTTATCTATTTATTACAATCATCATCATTTTATACGTCATTACCTGACATTATTACAATCTATGGATCTTATGGGCTCACCGATCTCCTGTCCCTTCTCATAATCAATTCAGCCATACCATCACAAACACGAGCAAGAAAAAATACAATATGAGAATGCAAAACAAGCAATGTCTAAGGGTACCATTTGCTTTGTTGAGGAAAACATCTCCCCACCACCATCGGAATATCAAAAAGGAGCTCGGGAGGCATCAAACAAATCTCCTGACAATGGTTCATCTTCCACATCTTTTACGATTCCTTCTCAATTGCTGACACCGAAATCACCAGTCGCAAAATTACCAACCCCTAAACTGACATCCACAACTTCCGAGTCTGTCTCATCATCAAGAGACACGATCATGGGAGGTAGGACCAAGTTACCCCGGCATGCATCCACCATTCAATCACCGCCCGCTTCTGAAAATATAATTAAGATTTCAGCTACCGAACGCGGGTCACCGGCCACTCCTTTGCTGGTGACTCCATTGACTGCTTTTACGAGTGAGACGGACGAAATCCAAAGTTCGGCGCCGATAAATGAAATCCCGTCAAAACCCGCTACCAATAAAAGCATCGAAAATTCAATACCATTTTCACATTCCACTTCAAGATCGTCAGGATCCAATGGTTCAGATATAAACGGGAGTGATCATTGTGATGATGAAAATCATATGAAGAGGGGTGACAATTCATCCCAAAAGTCGTCCTCCAAATCTAACGAAAAACTGCATCTCATTGAAGATGCTCGGGATATTGAGGTGGATGATGAAAACGTTGATGATCATGTTGAAAATAAGATTGATGGTGAGTGTGGCGAGGAAGATGATGTTGGTGATGATGGTGATGGTGAGCGTGGCGAGGAAGATGATGTTGGTGATAATAGTGATTCGGATTATGATTATTGGGAAGATGGTGAAGATGTGGAGGCTGAAGAAATTGCTCAGTCCCCATCAACCAATGATGCATCGGAGTTGGAAATCAAGAGTCAAAAAGGTAGAGGAAGGGGGGTGGATGATTTCGGCGGGGAAGAGGAAGAGAAACTTGCAGAAAAGGAATTGGTAGATGATGATGACGAAGTAGAATCGATAAACTCTGAGAGAAAAAATGCGAGGTCACGAAGGCAAACCATTTCCGTTGATAGAGTAACAAGGTCGTCTTTACTGAAAGGTAAATTTGCGTTGCGAAACAATCCCAGCCGCGAGTCTACGACACGTCGCGGAAGTTTAAGAATAGCAAAACTCCTATCAACTAAAGAGCGCGCGTCCGCAAAGGTGCACAATCGATCTTTGTCAAACTCTTGTGAATCAGCAAAATCATCGTCGATTGTTCAGAGAAGCGACGATAATTCTGAAGAGGATGAGGTTGATTCAGATAGTGTCGATGATGAAGATGACAGTGACTCGAACAGCGACACAAGAAATAAATGGCACTTTCCAATCGTTGGAACAAAAACATCTCCGGGACTGACTCCTTATAGAAAACGCAAGGTCAGTTCGATTGATGGAACGGATGAATCGAAAGCTACGGGAAATCCTAGTAGAACTGGTAGTCGCGGGGGAAGGAGAGGAAGAAGGACCACGCGAAATGCGGGTGATGTGGAAGATGTATCTTTGAAAAGGGTCTACAAAAGAAAAAAAGCATATTAAATAGCTACGCGGAATGCCTGAATATTATTACGCGGTTTTATATTGAATTTTAGTAAGAGCTCTTCAATTAACAAGAACAACAAGATCATCTAAAAGGATATTGTTTTGACGTGAATAAAACGATTAGAACGACACCTCAAACCTGTATATATACATTAAGTATCTAGAAGTATGATGTATAGTTTAATGACATCTCGTACAGAAAATCCTGGCTCCATTAACGAATCATAGGAGGATAGCTAGACGGGGGTCATCTCATTTTCTAACGATTTCGTCAGAGTGCATCAGGATTTATACATCACAAGTAGAATGTTGGTTGGTTCAATGCCGAATGCTCTAAATTTCAGAAAAATCATTTTATCTTTTGGAGATAAGAAATTTATTATAGATTATGATAGCTTGTTAGAATAGATTTGATTTTACAATTATGCTGTTCCTAAGATTGTTATGCATTATATATATGTCCTATGCAAATTAGGTTTTTATTTTAGGAGTCAAAAAAAAATTTTTTTTATTTTTTTATTTTTTTGGTGCAAAATAATCAATCTTAAACACAAATCCACCTTCCGTATCACAAATTGAAATAACATCTGATTAGGAAAAAATAGTTTGCTTGATGAATTGAAATAATAATAATAATAATAATAATAATAATAAAACTCTGTTGTACATGCAGCGTACGAAGTATTCATTATGAAGTCAACAACATGAACGCACGAAAGAACGTGACGTAAAGTCGAAGCAATTTTTATATTGATGTGCATTTGTGAAATGAAAATACTGTATATTCTAGAACATTTGTTATCTATATGAGACGACAATTGAAAATGGCATATATACTCTATAAAGCTGACGAATGCTTGACGAAAAAAAAAAAAAATGTTTGGTTAATGATTGATTGTTCGTACGTAATTTATACATAACAAAGGTACTATTAGGGAATGATTATTATACTCGCTTGACCCTTGGGATAAACTTGTGCTTGGTAAATTCCAAATATGCCTATACTGCATAAAAATATTATACATCGAAAATTGTAAAACTAAAGTTTTAAATTAAAACCTTTTCTCGAGTATTAACAAGTGCTTATTATTCCGATATACAGTATATTTTTTTGTTTTTATACGAAGACCTTTTATATAATCAAATATTTTGAAATTTATTATAGTGCCACTTGTTACTGTCATGAGTTTGTTTGACTATTATTCTTACGCGGATTTTTCAAAAGTATTATAAATAATTTGTGTTTAGCGATAATATTTTTTAAAATTTAATTTTCATATTAATTTTATATTTATATATTAACTTTAATTTATTATTATAAAAATATAATATATTGGTTATATAATTTTAATTATAAATATTTTATTTATCTATTTTTTTTTAATTATAACTATGCTATTATCTATTATTTATTAAATATTAAATAAATATTTATAATATTATATAACTTTATATAATAGTGAGTCATTCTTTCTATCAATCATTATAATTATCTCTTTGAAATAATATTTATTAAAAGTTTTTTTATTTTTTAACTAATAAAATTGAAAAACTGTCATTATAATATATTTTACAAATATATTACAAAATATTTTTCGCTTAACTTATTCTATTTTTTTATTCTTTATTTAAAATTTAAATATTAGTTCAATATTAAAAATAATAGAATCATAATTTAAACTTTGAATAGCAAAAAAAAAATAATTTTTTTTTTCAAAATAAAATAAAATAATTTAAGAAAAGAATATAGTAAAAGTTTAATACTAAAGCAAAATATTATTTTCTAGAAATTATCTAAATCAAAAGTTATTTTCAAATATGCAACAAAAATTTTTATTTTTTAAAAAAATTTTACTTATTTTAATTTAATTTGAGTTGAAATTTTATTAAAAAATATTTAAAGTTAAAAAACATTATTTGTAAATAAAATTATATATATATTATATATATATTATATATTATTATAATATTAATATTATAAAATAAATAAAATTATATATATATTTTTTTTTGCTGACTCAGCCTTGTTTATTAGCTTTGATAAAGTAATTTATAATACATATTGTAGGGATTACAAAAGAAGACAGAAAGTATTCTATATATCATTTATGCTACTAAACTTCCTAAAACTATAGTCTACCAGATG
>CAJVPT010006628.1:0-10848 GCA_910592055.1 Acaulospora colombiana
TTATATGTCAAAATAATAATTTTCTTTTTTTTTTTTTTTTAAACCTGTGGTCAGGCCAGTATTGTGTATTTATTAATCATTATAAAAACTGATACAGATACATAGGGAAATTTTATTATAACTAAACTAAAAGACTTGTATTGACATACTTGTTAATGGCTTTCAATTCTCAAAAAAGTTTCAGTCTCTAAATGCAACCTTGGGAACAATATTTTTGCTCTGAACTAAGTTTTAGGCAAAGACTTTTCTAATTTATCCATCATTTTTAGCAAACTGTCACTATTTATTATCCTCCAAGAAACCGAATTCAAGAAACTATAAAAAAAAAAATAAAAATAAAAGGAAAAAGAATATCTAAAAATGTGCAAATTCACTATATAAAAATTAAAAGAAAAAAAGAAAATTATTATTTTGACATATAAATTATTATTATATTATTTTGAAATACAACTATTTTATATAATATGTTTTTAATTATAAATTGTTATTATATTATTTTAAAATTTTTTTACTATTAAGTAAATAAAATTTAAATATTTTATTAAGAATTATAAACTTTGAATTTAAGTTGATTTATTAATTTAAGTTATTATTTATAGAACTTTTTAATATTTAAAAAAGTTTTAACTTGTATTAATTCAATTGAAAACTTTATAAAGTCAAAATTAAATTTTAAAAGTTTATTGTGAATTAGTTTTTTTGAATTTTTTTTTCTAATAAAAATATATTATAAAGTATAAGTTAGTTTTTTTTATATTTATTTTATATTTATTATTTATAAGTTATATATTTGTTAAAACTTATTGTTAAATTTGATATTTTTTTGTTTTGAAAGAGTTTTACTTTTATTTTTAAGATTGACTTTTATATTTTTTAAAAAAAATTAATAAAAAAAATTAGGGATTAATAAAAAAAGTTATATAGTAAAAATTTTATTTTATTTTATTTTTTATTTTTTTAAACTGCAACTAATATTAGATATAAATACTTTTATTAAGAATTAACTTAACATCTTGAATAATAAAATCCTAGGTATGACATCAATCATTTCATACAAACTATATATTTTTATATATAATATATACAGATTAATGATAACCTATCATAGTTTATCCTAGATAGACCTATTACCATTCTGTGAATGAGGCAGATCCAACTAAAGGCCAAACGGTCAAATACATAGTTATTGATAATGAAACGGATTAATTTAATAGTATGCTTTTTATAAATTTTTGTATTATATTTACTAAACTAGGTTGTATAATATGTACCTGATAGGATTTAATTTATCCTCCAATACTCTCAAATATTTTTCATTTAGATCTTGAAAAGAAACACTTTACCTTATTTGTTACCACCTATAGTATCAGATCAATTTCATTTAACTAATTTTTATTTAAGCAAAGTACCATATTAGGACATACTGAACTAGAAGAGTGGGGTCTGATAATTGCCAGGGTAGAAGATCTTTGAGATATTTATGGTAAGCTAGATTAGAAGTCTTTCTTTATGCAATCCTTTCAATAGTAGGACTGTAAATCTTAGCCTTTAATTGATAGAAGGTCAAAAGTTCCATCTTCATGCAGCCTAACCTGATTAAAGCTTGTTCTGGATGATTGGGTATGACTTTACAGGATAATCTGTAAACTTGATTAAAAGGATAATTTTAATTTTGATTTTTAAGTGATATTGAACTACAGATCTTATGATTGTGATTTAGGAGCATTATCACTATGCTATTGATTCACAGGTCTTAAAATTTTTATTTTTTTTTTATTTTTTTTTAAATTGCAACTAGTATTATATACAAGCATTTTATTAAGAATTAACTTAAAATCTTGGATAATAAAATCCTTTTTGGCATGACATCAATTATCTCATACAAATATATATTTATATATATATGCATAACCTATCATAGTTTTTTTTAAGTGGATCTGCTATCACTCTGTGAATAGGGCAGATCCAGTTAGGGGCTGAATGATCAAATACACAATTATTAACAATAAAACAGGCTAATTTAATAATGAGCTTTTATAAATTTTTATATTATATTTACTAAACTAAGCTATATTATATGTATTTGATGAAATTTAGTTTTATTCTTCAATACTCTCAGATATTATTTGCTCAGACCTTAGAAGAGAATACTTTATCTTCTTTGTTACCACCTGTGGTATTGGATCAATTCTATTTGACTGATTTTCATTTAAACAAAGCATTATATTGAGATATTCTGAACTAAAAGAATGGATTCTAGAGATTACCAGGGCAAAGGATCTGTGAAACATTTATGATGGGCTAGACCAAAAGCCTTTCTTTATACAATTCTTCTAGTAATACAATCATAGATCTTAGTTCTGATCGATAAAAAGTCTGAAGTCCTATTTTGTGCAACATAACCTGATTAAAACTTGTTCCAAATAATTGAGTATGAATTTCATAGGATAACCAGTAAATTTGATTAGAAGAGTAATTTTTGATTTTGTTTTTAAGTGATATTGAACTGCAAATCTTGTTATTGTAACCTGGAAGCACTACCACTGCACTATTGATTCACAGATCTTTATTTTTTAATTATTTTTATATATAAATTTATATATAAAATTTTATAAAAAAAAAATTTTTTTTAATTATTGTTTTAACTTTAAATCAAATTCTTGATATTGAATATTTTTTAAATTAAATTACAATTTATACAGTTGTTTTTAAAAGTTTGAATTCACTTACTATATTTTTATTGTAAATTTTAACTTTGACAATTTTTAAATCCTTAATTATATAATCAAAAATTATAAAATTCATATATATTATATCTTAATACTAGTTTTATTTATTATATTTTTTTACAAAAAATTTTGGTTCAAATTATATATAAAAAATAAATAAAAAAATAAAAAAAAAAGATTTGTAATATTTTTTAAAAGATCTAAAGTTTTTGTTATTTTTTTTTTGATGAATTAATATTTTTATTAATTAAAATATTATCATTTTTTTAATTATTTAAAAAATTTAATTATTATTAATTTAAAGTTTTTTTAGATATTATTTAAGAAAACTTATTATTTACTAAAAGTTTTTATTTCAAAATATTTATAGTTTTAACTTATTTTAACAATGATTAATATTTATTTATAATAATTAAATAATTTTTAATAAACTTTAAATTTTTATATAATTCAATAAAAATTTAAACTTGTTACAGTATATTAATATAATATTTTATAAAAATTTAATAATTTTATTTTTTAATAAAATATATTATATATTGTATATAGTTATTGATTCTATTCTCTAACTATATATACTGTAAAAAGATGTTTACAAAAAGTTTTTTGTTTTTTTGCTAAAAAAGTCTTTAATACTTTCTTTAAAATATCTTGAAGAGTAACTTAAAGAGCTGTCTCTACTCCTCTTTACTTGTTTTACAATTCTATATGACCAAAACTTAACTTCTGATAACTAAAAACAAGTCAAATAACACTTTTGATACCAACAGCAATAAAGTTTTCAAAGGAAAAAAAACCAATAATAAAGTATATAAAAGCCTTTTTCACCTTTGAAGCAAGAGATATATAGAGGTTTTTGATGACAGAAAGGTTTATTTTTCCTTTTCCAGTCATTGTTAGACCTTTAGATCTATTGCTTTCATGATTTTCTGAGAAATTTTGCCTATCTCAATTTAACCCTGAATTTTGATAACACAAATCCTTATCAGAGATAATTGGCTAACATGAAATACATTGATTTCAAAAAAATTAAACAAGTTTCTATTAGTCATATTTACATGTTTTTGTCATATCATGGGTGATATAAAAAAGAAAGTTCTAAAAGAAGTTACCCTTCAATTAAGTATATTCAACTTTAGGAAATAGTTATAACATCAAAAGGTGAGATGGATTTACATAAAGAAATTTTATTTCTCTTTAAGTTCCTCAAATAATGAAAAAGCTCTCTAAGGTAGAAACTGAGATCTTTTAATTTCTCTTGGACTATTCCAATCTGATATATGCTTAAATAAAGACTCATTCGATACCATAAGTAGTAACAAAAAAGATTCCTTCCGAAATCCAAATAAAATAAAGAAGAATATTTCAATCAGATAAGATACTTTTTGAGAAGAAGCTGTGAAATAGAAAAGAATCTTTTAGAGTGCTTTGAATTGTTTTTCTTTTTTTTCCTTTCCTAGTTCAACTTCAGCAATTCATTGTTTTTTGAGATAATTAATAGTAATAAATTGTTGGCAATAATCCTAATTGACTTAGAGGCATTATGCCAAGCTACTAGGAGAGTATAATATTGTCCTCTAAATCTGACTTGGAGTACCTAATTGAAACTTAATTTTATTTAATTTAAACTATCTTAGTAAATTTCTTATATTTTTTAAATAGTATAGTTCTTTAACTAATAATATACAAAGATAAGTTAGTTATTATGTGAAAAGGTCTATAGATTATTTTGATATTTTTTCAAGTATCTTAATAAAGACAAGGTGTTTCAATATGATTGTGAGTTAATATATATATACAGTATATATTGTATATAGTTTTATTTATTATATATTATAAAATAATATTATTTAATTTTAAAATCTTATCGACCTGTGAATTAATAGTTTAATTGTAGTGCTCCCAAGTTGTCAAGTACTGTTTCCAAGTTCAATACTACTGCAAGGCAGTACCATCTAAGCCTAGGTAATATAGAAAGATTCCATCTATTTTATAATGATAATTATTGTTACTTCTGATCAAGATCCTATTCAATTACAGGAAACCAAAAAAATCACAAGATACTTTGGCCAGTTTTAGTACTAAAGCTATCTCGTCACAAGACAGATTCTAACAAACTCCTATAGATAAGTTGAAGATCTGCTTGTTATAAAATCAGATACTGTGATTAAATTTATATTTGACTGATATATCCAAATAGAATTGTTTTTAAAAGGACAAATTTTCAAAAAAGAATTAAAGAATTGTTTTATAATAATTAAAAAAGTATTTAAGAATAGATTTATCAAAAATTCTTTAAACAGTGTCATATAGTGTTTCACAAAAATATTGTTCATTTAGAATCTCAATTTATTAATAAATTAAAAAAACTAGAACTATTCCTTTAGTCCTAAAATAAAAAGAAAATATTCAATCTTCTAAAAGAAAAGTGAAGTTATTTTTAAACTTCCAAAGTTAAGTAAAGTTATATTCCAACTTATCCTACTTTTGAGCAAATTATGACTACTTATATTCTTGTAAAAATAGGTCACTTGGGCCTCTTGAGCTGTTTAATATATGGTAAATTATGTCATATACTATATTTGATAAAGTGATCTATACTAATTAAGTATCAATAAGAATATCAAAGAATATCAAAGAAATAATTATAAATAAATAGATAAAATGAAAATAGAATAAAGATCATGACTAAAAATAACTATCCAATGGTATTAGAGACTATTTTTATCACAATGTGTCATATCTTGATCTCAGTTTTTAATTTATCTTCCAGTATTATATATCAATTGGACCTTATATTGCTTCTGATATCAATTTGATACATTTTTATATTATTGGTTTGTTATTCATTTAATTATGTACAGTATATTTAGTATCAAATTTTTCAGCTTTATTGAAATTCTATTTTTCTTTAGAATACTTTTGTTCTTGTTTAAAATATTCTTTTGCACTCCATATAAGTTTGTGTCCATAAATGCAAATATATTGTTTTAAGGCTTTATTAAAATCTTGTACTGTTATAAAGCAAATTACAGCATAAACTCTTTTTTTAAGTATATATAGATTTTTAGGAATGTAGTATACTCTGGCCTTGATATATTTAACTATTCTTGCAATTAATTTGATAATAGTATTATGTATTTTATATAGTCACAAGGATTGTGCATTGTGCTATTTAATAATTTTGTTGAATTTTTTATTTTCAGATTTATTTTCAGAAAAAATAGCTCTAATAGTTTCTCTTTTGATATGAATTATCCATTTTTTATCAAGGTCAGTATATTGTTTGTAAGGAATGATATGTGCTTTGATTTTATGTTATAACTATAAGTGATTGTAAATATAGATATTTGTTATTTATTCATATTGATTGAGAACTGCTTTGATTTCTTAACATGAATAATTTCAATTGATATCTATCAAAGTAATTACCAGTGATTTTTTTTTTCTTTGTTTTCTAGAATACTTTTTTGTTTGATGGCTGATTAGAGCTTGATCATTTGTTCATTTTTAGGAATATGATAGTAAAATTGTCTTCTTTTTTTCTACTGATTTTTTCAAGACATCTTAATACATTTTTTTTTTCTTTATAGCAGAATGTTATTCAAGCATTGCTATTGATAAATTTTTTTATGAAGAGATAAGAGTTTTTTGATAAGCTTAATGTGTTCTCAAGATACACAATTTATCCTGTTTCAGTTTTTTCAGAAAGTCTTGAGGTAAATATATATATTTTGAAATTTCTATTTTTTTTATATGATATGGATTAATATTGGATGTTTTTTTTATTTCTTGTCTTATATATTTGTTATTCGGCTATATTATTCCCTCTAATTTTTTCATCAATGACTTTCATTTTAATTTTCTTTTTTAGTTTTTTGTCTTCTATTTTAACTTCAGCAATGATCAGGATTTCAATTGATATAGTTGCTCAAACTTTCATGGTTATTACCTTATCAGGTGAATTGTTAGTATAAAGATTACTTTTAACTATTAACTGATTTATTGGAAATGGTTGTAAGGTGTATTATATTTGTTCTATTTATTCTATTATATTCAAATATTTGTCTTCTAAAAAGGGAGATAAAAAATCATTTTTTTTCTCTTGTCCTATGATTCATAAATAGAAAATATGTTATCTAAGAATATTGACTTTGATAAAGATAGTCTAATTAATATCTAAAATTCTAGCAATAATATTATTAATAATCAAATATCTAATTAGATCTGAAACTAGATTTTTAATAGTTTTTTGAGTTGAAATAATATTCAAAAAGATTTGTAAGGCTTATAATTTTCTTTGTTAATCATATTTATCCATTAACTAGACTAAAGTTTCAATAATATGTGCTTCTTTTTGCTTAGTGATCTATATGAGTTTATATTTTTTTATAGCTATGTTGATTATATAATATAAAGAATAAGTTACAATATACAATATTGATATGTTTTATTAATTACTATTTTGGATAATGCTAGAGTTTTCTAAGCTATATGATAGTTATTTCTTGCTCATTTAAATAGTGCTTGTTTATTTGTTTATTTGTTTTATTTATTTACTCTTATTTATATAAATAAGATATTAATCTGTTAATTATAAGTTGTGTTACTATTTTTAGATTTATTGTATTGTTTATGGCTACTATCATATGTGAATATAATGTGTAAACACATAAACAAGTTATTGATTTATTGATTGTAAGCTATGTTACTATTTTTAGATCTATTGTATTGTTGATAGCTACTATTACGTATGAGTATAAAGTATAAATACAGTACATAAACAAGTTGTTTATTGGACAAATAAATGGGTACGATTCAAAAACTCTTTTTGCTGATCCACTTTTTTCAAAAATTTCCTTTTTTGGTAATTTTTTAGAGAAAAAGAATAATACAATTCAAGCTTAACAAACATAGTAAAGAGAAACACAACTACATCACCCTACTTGAAACAACACATAAAGCTCTATAAACAAGTCACCAGGAGAAAAGTACATAATAACAACATTAGTACTTTATCTATCAACTTTTGAGGGAAAGGGAAAACAAAAATAAATTTGAATCGCAGTAAGGCCAAGGGACCCAACATCAACTCTCCTAGCTTCCAACCAGGCCAATGCAGATTTACACCTTTCTAGATATTAGAAGAAACCTAGCAATATAGTAATTTCAACTGGTAAACCAGTCAAAACTCAAAATTGCAAGACTCAAAAGGATGTCAGGAACCCAAGAGCAACAGCTAGAGATTATCAGTAACAACACATCAGTAGCACATAAACAACTAGCACATAACGCAAATGTGAACACATCTTTTTAGAGAATAGAGATATAACAACAGATTATGTGACATATCTCTAGACAGATAAACAAGCTCAACATGTATCCTAGCTAATCACAAAACATGTTCCTCACATCTGGTTTACCCCTTAATAAATCCAACACACGTGTTACTGAAATCAACAAATAACCAGATAAACAACTTTCAACTTATGTTTATCCCACAATTGATCTACTAGTACAATAGATATATTAGGAAACCCCCAGTAATACTATCTAAATAAGTAAACAAATAAACAAAGTTAATCTGTGAAGTGTGACTCATCCAATAATAATGTGACATAGTCAACATAGATAGAGCACAATGTATTCTTCATATAATAAATAAAAGGGAGAAGGATATCTTGAATACCTTAATTAAGCTTTCAAAAAAGCACGATGAAACCTCAAAACTATGGGCATTCCAATAGTTGGTAAGGCAAGAAGAAGGAGATCCAAAAGAAGAAACAACTTCCACACCAGAGACTTTTACCATCCTAGATAGTATTATTGCTAACATCCTAGGAATAGACAAAACAATATTCCATAAGGAATGAATCCTTACTCAACATATCCTATACTTCTAGTAACAAGGAAAGGGAAAAAAAAAAGATCTTCTACAACTCTATATAGAAGATAAATTTATAGAAATTATCAAAAACGCAAGTAATTCATAGAAGCCGAAAAGTCAACTGATGAAGATCACTGAATATGTAGATACTGAGTCAATTATAGATAATGAAATCCCAATGACCAGTGTTCATGAACAAGAAGAGGCCGAAATACAAAGACTTCAAGAGAAAATAAAAGGCAACAACATCAGTGATTATAGCTCATATGATACGAGAAACAGGAATTTTACCCCATCGACAAACCCATATTTTATAGAAAGAGAAGAAATATATAGACTCGGTACCATGATGACCAATATTCCAGGGGAAACAAAAGAAGAAGCCAAGGTCTACTTAAGCAATACCCTGAAACTACCACAGAGAGAAAGACACTTCTTAAAGAAAGAATTTATCAATGGAAACGAATGATTGACCTTTTGGGTACAAGAAGAAAAGGATGTCCTAAAATGTATAGAAGAAATAAACCGCAAAGAGGATAATTTTACTATCCAAAACATAACTCCTCATATTTCATGTTCTACCCACATGACCAAAAAAGAGAAAAACAGAAAAATCTTTCAAGAATTCAAAGGGAAAATAGATCTGATATATGGTATGTCAGCCTAATTGATCTAGATCATAAAGTTTTCAGAAGTTATATAGCTGAACATCTTAAGAGATATGGAACAGTTCAAAACATCCATATCTATAAGACCAAGATGAAGACTAGGGTCAAGGCTTATTTCAAGCTTCATAAACATATTAAATGGGATCTCGCAGAAGCATGGACAACACTTATAGGTACTGAAACATCCAGAGCCATCTTCACTAAATTAGAGTTGACAGATGAAGAGATAAATGACATCCTAATCGAGAGAAATAATAACCCAGTTAAACTATTGGATACAAACAGAACATATATCAGCTTGATAGCAAGAGCCTTATATAGTACTCAGGCAAAAGCATACTATGCTTTCAAAAACCCTTATATATTAAAGAAACAGAACTTTACAGTTATCTGTTTCGTGACAAGAGAGGATAGGGATAAGGCATGCAAACAACATATTTTTCTACAAGGTTTAAGACTATCCTGGAGCATGAAGAATCCTAGTAATAGAGAAAATACTAGCCCTATAAGTGAAGAAAGAAAATCACATTATCAAAGATCACAAAAAAACAATATAAATAATGACCCAACTTCAGATTTACTATCAGGCTATGAGTCCACAAAATCCTCTTCTTCCTTCTCTTATTATTATCCCTATACTATAAAACTTATATGCTCCAGAAACCAAAGATAAACAAAACAAAGGAATAATAATAGTATAAGACAGGAGAATTATAGAACAAATAGATATTTTGCTACAAGTAGTAATAGAGAGCCAATAAGAAGACAAAGGACTCACTAACAAAATATCAGTAGTGAGGATAGTAGATCAGAGGCAGAAGGCAACCAAGACCCATTGCAGCTCATATTGGCCAATCTTGAAAAACTAAGTGATAGAATAAATAGACTTGAAGGACAAATAACTCCAAATAGAATAAATAAAGGTAGAAGAGATGTCAATTGCTCCTAACATGATGCAATAGGCAATCCAAAGAGACAAGAGATGAATACATCTGCTTCATCCTCAATAACAACTAATAACAAGGGTAGAGAACAAATACAAGAAAAAGAGGTTTCATTAGAACAATACGATAATTTAGGTCTAATAACATTCTTACAAAAGAAATGTGATATTTTTTTCATTAAAAAAAAGAAAAAACATAATAATAGAAAAGGAATAGGAAGAAATGAGAGACATACAAAAAAGAGTAGTTAGAATCAAAATACACAATGTCAGAGGTATCACAGATAAGACAAATCAAAAAAGTCTGATTGAAGAAATTATAGAAAAAAGGATAGGTATAATGGGTTTATGTGAAACAAAACTTATCCAAGCTAATGCCAAATGGGCTTTCGACAAACAAAAAGCCTATAAACACTTCCATAGCACCAATCTTGACACATCCTTTAGAGCAGGAGTTAACCTCCTTATTAAAAAAGACCTAGAGAAAAAGATGGCATCAATTAAAAAAGAAGACGGATACATTATAACTGTCAACTTACTGATAAAAAAGAAAAAGATCTGTATTATACAGGTCTATATTCCATTAGATAAGCAAAGGTGCAAAAAAGTGCAGGAGAAAAT
>CAJVPT010006629.1:0-10848 GCA_910592055.1 Acaulospora colombiana
GGATCTGATTTCTTCCGGGAGATGACTTTGCGCTTCTGCCTTTAATTGCTTTTTTGAGCTCCTCTTTGGATATTTCTGTCAGGGCAGGATTATACCACCTGTGATCGATATTGTCCTTGGGTCTATATTCCTCTTCCCATATGGAGTGGTTGTCTATTGCTGTGATCTTTTTTGTTGGGGTCCAGTTTTTAAAGTGTTGTCTGACTGTGGCTTTGATTTCCTTAGGTTCTATTAGAATGTTAATTGTTTCCTCTTCTTCTATGATTATTTTGTTTAAAGTAATGGATCTTTTGGATCTATCCATAATACTATTTATCATTGCTTTTTTGTTTGTTTCTAGGAAGGTCTGTCTGATCGCTATTCTTTGTTTAATGGCCTGGTTCTTCTTCCTTTAAGTTATCATGTGACTTATGACTTTATGTGCTTTTATTGTTTTTTGTGTGAGTGTAAGCCAGTGTGATAGGTAATCGGTTGGGTGTGTCTTCTTGATTTCTTCCATTTGTTGTTTGAAGTCAATTAGGCTCTCTTGTAAGTGTTTTGTTATGTTTGGAGGCGTGCTTCCTGTGTTCAGAGCTACCTTTATTTGATTTCTGAATAGTTATAGTTGAAGGAGTGGTCTTTCTATTGGTTTGTCTTCTTTATCTATTCTTCTTCTCCGGTGTTGTTTCTTTTTGGGAATATATAGCTTTGCTGCTCTTAAAAGATAATTTTGTAGTTTGTTCCACTGTTTGTCTATAGTCATTGGCTCAGCTTTTTGGTTTTTTAAAGAGTTTTCTATTTCTAGAGCGAACTTTTCCCATTGTTCATTATTTGTGAGGTGCCAGTTGTATCTCATGTTAGATTTATGGTAGGTTGGTTCTCTTTTGGAGTTTAGTTGCCATGCTTCTATTTTTGTCATAACTGGCTTGTAATCACTAAGGATAAGAGGGTCTAAGGATTCACTGATGGAAGTTTGTCTGCTCTGTCAGGTAGGTAGTATATTCATTCATATTTGGTCTATCCTGCTACTGCAAGTGTTGCAGCTCCAAGAAAACTCTCTTTTGGTCGGATTGTGGAGTCTGTATGTGTCTTACAAATTGTTGTCCAGGAGGATTTCTATTTGAGGACCTGAGCGCTTGTTGGATGTACTCCTTCTGCCGATACTATCTCTGTCCCATGTGGGGTTAGAGAAGCTATTTAGGTCTCCCATTACTAAGAGATGCCACTCTTTCTGAATAGCCTCCTTGACCCATCGTTTCAATTGGGTTAGGATACCTTGTCAATTCTTGTCTCCCTTTTGGGCTGGGAAATATACTCCTATTATTCTTAGTTTTTGTTTTTTGGGAAAGGCCAGGTCTATATAAATAAGTCTTTTTGGCCATCTATCATGTTTAAAAACTCTCTTCGCTATTTATTTGTTGAGCATAATATTTAAGCCCTGTCCTATTTTTTGTTCTTCATCATGAGACCATGTTATGTTGTAGCTTGGATGCTTCCAGTACTTGGATTGTGAGTTTGTTTCATTTGTCTCTATTGTTACTAATATGTCCCACTTCTTCATGGTGTACCACATGAACCAGTCATTTCTTTTTTGGTCATTAATCAAGCCTTGAATGTTGTATGTCGTTGCTCGCCAGATAGCGTCATTTGGGTTTTCTAATATTTTGTTTAAATCATCATTTGTGATATGTTGTGTTTCATTTGCTTGAAAGTTGGTAGGTGTGTCGATGTTATTTATGTTATTAGTATTTATACTTTCTCTTGGTTGGGTAGTGCTGTTGATTGTATAATTCTTTGTGCTCAAACTCATTGATAAGTAGAAGTTGGTTGGGATGAATTTGAGTTCAGGGTGTTTGTCAATACATGAAACATTCTATCCATGTTTTGGTCTAACCTATTCATGGTGGAGTGAATGCGTTGTTGCTTAACTTGGATATCTTGTAAATTGTCTGGTGACTCTTCAAAATTTTCTGCTGTGTAGTTTCGGTTTACTTCCATGTCCTAGAGTTCTTCCACTTGTTTTATGTATTCTTCATTGTAACTTCTAGATTGACAATGCGTTCGACCAAGTTTGCTATGTCCTCTTTGATTTCCTTGATTTCTTCTTTAATTTCCTTTAGTAAGTCCAGGATTTCGTCCATTGCTTAATTGATTTTGGTTCAAAGAATTGATTTTCTCTGGTTCGTTGGCCTTGCCTGGCTGCTGCTGCATAGGATCCTGGTTTGGTACTGTTGTGCCTTTATTTGGTTAAATTTCTAATTGCTCCAGTTCTTACTGGTTTGAATTTAGTGTACAGTTTGCCGAAACGTTTGGCTTGTTCTGATGTGTATTGTTTCCACTGTGCCCAGTGCTCCTTTAATAGACAGTTTGCTACTAAGTGTTCTGCACTGCTGCATAGAGCACATAGCTTGGTTTCAATATGTTTCCATTCCACTATGGTTTCCTCTAAGTAGAAGTTCTTGCTTGTAACGACTTCTCTGGTTTCCTCATTTTCGAAGCTAATTACTGCAAATCTTTTTCTCTTGTATGAAAAGTATCTTGGAATGTAGCATGTTTTGGCCTTGGTTTGTTCACATATGTGTCTAAGGTCAAAGGCTGTTATATTTGGTGGGAAATTGGTAAGTTTGGCTGCTATGGCCCCTCTTTCTTTCATTTGCTTGATATCCCATTGAGCATTGAAGACTCTGA
The DNA here is from genome assembly GCA_910592055.1 of Acaulospora colombiana. Lineage (NCBI taxonomy): Eukaryota > Fungi > Glomeromycota > Glomeromycetes > Diversisporales > Acaulosporaceae > Acaulospora > Acaulospora colombiana. Next base: position 2,668 of record CAJVPT010006629.1, read on the forward strand.
CTGAGTCAGCTCTGAGTGAGACACTCCATTTGTTGATAACTATGTTTTTGTTTTCCTTGTCTGCGTAGGTTATTGTGGCGGTTTGTCACATTTGTTGAGTTGTCATAGTAATGTTGATAATCTCGCCATATTTGGCAAAGGCTTGTCATACTTCAATGAATTTAACTTCTAGGGGTATGTCCCATATGACGATACGACGATACTGTTTTTCTTTTTTTGTGCTAGAGAGGTGATTGTTATATGTTCGAGATGCATATCACTTGTATCTGGTAAGATTATGTTGCATGCCTCGTCTACAGCTTGTTTGTCCCCAAAAATGGCTATGATGTATTCATTCTTGTCTTTTCCTTCACTAAAGATTGACATGAGGCCTACGAGAGAGTCCAGGCTCTTTGTAAGGAAGGTTATTTTTTGACTTGTTATTCTATCAGGGATTATACTTGCTTTGATTCCTGTCTTGGCCCTCTCCCTTCCGAATCTTGCTTTCCCATTGAAAGGTGATCTGGGTCTGGGCCTGCCGAATGCATTAGTTTTCACTTTTCCATTTTTCCTTCTAGTTTGCCATTCCTCTTCGGGGTTTTGATCTGTTTGGATAATGTTTGCTTCAGGTTCATCCTCCATTTCCATTTCTATGTCAGAGTCGATGGCCTGTGCTCTGGTCCCATTTCCACTTGATTGTGTTGCTAGGTTTTCCTTTGGGTTTTCCATGGTAGGCATGCTTCCTAAGTCAGTTGATGTTATCGAGATTTCCTCTTCTACTTGCTCACTCCAGGTGGAGTTGTTGGTTGTCACTTTCCTGTGTTCAGTGTTGCTTAAGTCTTTGGAAGTCGATTATTGTTTGTTGTTGGAAGTGGTCATGTGTTTTTCTGGTCTGTTTTCTTCTCGCAAAACTGTTTTTCCTCTGTTTTTGTTAATTTCCTTTCCGGTGTCCGGGTTCGATTCTTTGTGCATATTTTTTGTATTACCTTTTGCCAAAACGTTTTCATTGTAGTTGGGTTGCCTCATACTATATTGTCTTCTGGGTTCTCTTAGAGAACTTATCTCTTCCGTTTACTTTCTTTCTTTTTTCCAAAATTACCAAAAAAGGAAATTTTTAAGAAAAAAGGATCTGCGGAAAAGAGTTTTTTTTTTTGATTTTTATAATTGAATAAGTTCATAAGAAAAACAATAATATTATTTTTTAAATTCATTTAAAATGTTTAATTAAAACTTTGTTTATTTAATTTAAACTAGCTTAGTAAACTTATATTTTTAAGTAGGTTTTTTTTTAAATTTTTTTTTAACTCTCTGTCAGGCTAGTTATGTGTACTTTATTAAACAATTATAAGCTATATATTATATATATGTTGCTAAAGCTAAATCTCTAACTAACTCATTTGTTAAAGTCTTATATTTATCTAGGACTCTAAGACAACTTTGAGAGTGATTTATTACTCCATTAGTAGTTCGAGTAGAAATCCTTTCAACTTCTAATATTATTGCCTACAAATAGTTTTTTTTTAATAACTCTTTATTGAATTAATAGTATATATATTATTAAATATAATATAAACTATACTAATTATAATATTATTTACTTATTTTAGTTTGTTATTAAATCTAAGTATAATCTTTAAAATAATTTGTCACTATATTATTATTTAAATAATACTCTTTTATTATTATTTTTTTTTTTTTTTAATCTGTAGTCAGATCAGTATAGCTTGTCTTTATTGTATAATAGATATTTACAAATTATTTTGACTTTCATATACTAACTCACCCATTATCGAAAAACTATTTCTCTAGATGTAACTTAGGAAATAATATTTTACTCCTTTACTGACTTAAATAAATCCTCTAGTCAATAAAATCATTACCTACAGGTCATTATTATAGATCATTCTAAATTCTAACTATAGTTAAAAACTAAACTATTTCCTTTCATAACAAATCCAATTCTTGATGATTTCTATATACTTCATTTTCTCTTTTCTTTCAAAGACTTCTTGTCCTGGATTTTCTACAAATATAAGTTCTTTTTCCTGTTTTTATATGACTTATGTAGTGGATCTATATTCAGGTCTTTTGATTCTTTTGCCTTTTTAAGTAATATTCTACTTCTTTTTTCAGTGGCTATTCTATATATTCTTCTTGAAATTTTTCTTCATTTTATAACAAAACTTATCAATTATACTTTATATGACTGTTAAAAGAATTTTAAGTTGTACTTTGAAGTAATTCTTCAAGAAAGTGGTTTTGTTCTCTTTTATATATAGTATCTACAAATAATATTGAAAAGACTTTTATCAGATCACCGAATATCATTTAACCATTTACTTGTCCAGTCATTAGTTATAGTATAAACTTCTTCATCTTTAATTTCTTTACTGATATAGTGATTGATCTTTTTATTTGCTTTTTTTTATATATCTTCTCTGATTTTTTTGATGGCCAAAAATTCAAACAAGTATCCTAATGTTTCTTCTTGAAGTTCATATACTGAATAGGTCATTATGTATAAATATCTGGTTTTCTTTTTTTCAATATCTGTAGTATTGGAAGTTAATTATAGGTCAGGTTAGTCAAGAAGCTTTTGTCTTTATTATCTTTAAAAAAGGTATTAAAAGTATTGAATGGATTGAACTAATTTTAGAAGATTAGCCAGTCTATGATTTTGTTATTTTGGATCACAGTTCTTGTATTCTTTTCTGTGTTATCCAATCTTTTTTTATTTTTTTCCTGTTAAACGGTTTGACAAATTCCCTAATACTGATCTCTATCATGTGCTTTTTCCATGTGGCTATTGTAAGAACTGTCCCTAACTCTGATAGTTGATTTCAGATTATTGTATTTTATGTCTAGCTTGTTTGGTGAGTAGATCTATTTGGTTATTGAACTTATTAGTCCCATGGGCTTTGACCTTTATAATTTCCAATGTGAGATTTTTCTTTTTAACTAGGTCTTTGATTTTATTTTATAATGGTCAATTAGCAATCTTTATCTATCTTCTGTTGATATCTTCACTTGTAAACTGATGGACTTCCATGTCTTAACTGCAGTATTACACTCAAAGAATATAAAGAGAGTTGTGTTTCAGGAAGCTATATATATTGCAATTAGAATAGCCAATATTTCTGCCCTGCTTACCGATATCCATATTGATACTCCTGCTGAAAATTGCTTTACAACTTTGTTGTCTTTTACTAGAACCCAGGTTAAATCTATTTCAAGCTTGTCCCTTTCTATAAGATTCATCAGTATAGAAAGTAAACTAAGTAACTATACATCTTCTATTATATTCTAGAATATATTTAAGTTCATCTATATATTTTTTTGATCAGATAACTTGTCTTATTAGTATGGCTTTCTAGTTTTCCACCTGGATTTCTACTTCCAATCTAGATATTAGTAGAGTTCTTACTTGTTGCCTTGTAGCTGTAAGCCAATTTGTGGGTTGCTTGGCAGAGAGACTTGTTTTTCTTTTTTCAAATTTTCATGTTTGTTTAATTGTAGAAGAAAACGAACTTGTGATATACCTACTTCTTTTACTTGGAATAATTTATCTGATTGAAGTAGAATATAGTTACTAGTAGAGTTGTATATTAATTGGTATGGAGCAAACTGAATTTTGTTGTTCAAGAATGATATCTTTTTCAATATGTCCATTGGAAGCTAAAGCAGACTGTCCAATATATTTTCCTTCTATCTGGATATGCTAGAAAAGCTTTAGTTTGAATATTATAGCCTGTCCAGTCTAGTTGTAACTAGTTCTCATTTAATAGAATTATTGAACACTTTTAATAATAATTGGATTTTATTGGATATTGCTGATAGCATGATAATAATGTGATTAGAAAATTTTCAAAATAATAAATGGGATACTTTTATTAAAGAAATTAAAAGCTCTTAATTTTTTTTAAATTTGTATTATTTGTAATTTTTTTTTGTGACTGTATTATAATTATAAGTTCAGCTTGTTATTTTTTTTTTTAACCTGCAGTCAGGTCAGCATGCATGTCTTAATTGTATATATACAGGGATATTTACAAATATTTTGATTTTCATATACTAATTCACCCATCGTTGAAAACTTATTTCTCTAGATGCAACTTAGGAAATAATATTTTGCTTCTTTACTAACTTAAATAAATCCTCTAATTAATAAAATAATTGCCTACAAGTTATTATTATAGATTATTTTAAATTCTGTCTGCAGTTAAAAACCAAGCCATTTAGTATTGTAATAAATCCAATCCTTAATGATTTTCATATAATTCTTTCTCACCTTTCTTTTAAAAGCTTCTTTTTCCAGGTCTTCTAAGTATATTAAAGATTCTTTCTGTTCTTGTATAGTCTATACATTTGATCTATACCCATGTCCTTTAAATTTTTTATTTTTTTCAATGATATTCTGCTTCTATTCCCACTCTATTACTTTAGTGCAATGGCTGTTCCAGATATTCTCTTTGAAGTTTTTTCTCATTTTATATAAAAGCTTATTAATTATGCTTTATGTGAATACTGAAGGAATTTTTAGTTGTGCTTTGAGGTAATTCTTCAAAGAGGTGATTTCATTTTCTTCTATATATACACAAATAGTATTGAAAAGGCTTCTATCAGATTGCTTGATCCCATCTAGCAATCTACTTGTCCAATTATCAGTTGTAATATGAACTTTTTTCTTATTTTTGATTTCTTTATAGATGTAGTGATTAATTTTCTCTTTTGTTTTTCGCCATATGTCCTCTCTGGTTTCTTTGATGGCTGGACATTTGAAAAGGTGTTCTAATATCTCTTCTTGAAGTTCATATACTGGGCAAGTCATTATAGTATAAATATTTGATCTCCTTTCCTTGAGTATCTGCAATACTGGAAATTCATTATGGATTAAATTAGTTAGAAAGCTTTTGTCTTTATTAGCTTTAAAGAAGGCATCGAAGGTATTGGATAGATTAAATTAATTCTAGAAGATTAACCAATCTATTATTTTATCTTTTTGAATCCATAGCTCTTGAATTCTTTTCTGTGATATTCAGTCTTTTCCAATTCTTTTTCTGTTAAATGTTTTAACAAATTCTCTAATACTAATCTCTATTGTATATTCATTCCATATAGCTATTTTAAGGACCTTTTCTAGCTCTAGTAGTTGATTTCAGATTATCAGATTCTCGCATCTAGCTTTTTTAGCAAGTAAATCTATCTAATTATAGAACTTGTTGGTTTCATAAGCCTTGACCTTTGTAATTTCAAGATAAGATCTTTCTCTTTTACTAGATCTTTGATCTTACTCCATATTAGTCTGTTGATAGTCTTTGTCCATCTTCTTGTTGATATCTTTGTTTATTTACTGATGAACTTTCATGTCTTAATTGCATTATTACAATCAGTGAAGATTAAGACTATTGTGTTTCAAGAAGCAGTGAATAATACAACAAGGATAGCCAATATTTCTGCCCTAGTTGCTAATAGCCATGTTGATACCCCTGCTAAAAATTGTTTTTCAACTTTGCCATTCTCTATTAGAATCCAAGCAAATCCCATTTCAAGTTCACTATTTTTTGTCTATTTTTGATAGAAGCCATTCATATAAAAAATAAACTAATTAGTCATGCTCCTTTTATTGTATTACAGAATATCTGTAAGTTGTTCTATATATTTATCTAATTGGATGGCTTGTCTTATTAGCACAGCTTCCTAGTTTTCTACCTGAATTTTCACTTCTATAGGTCTGAAAATAAGTGAAGTTAATATCTGTTATTTTGTAGTTATTTGCCAGTCTGTGGGATTGCCTGGTAGAAGAACTTGTTTTTCTTTTCTTAGATTTTTATGTCTATTTAGTTGTGGGACAAGATGGATTTGTGATGGAACTACTTCTAAGGCTTGAGATAATCTATCCAATTGGAGTAGGGTATAGTTTCTAATAGAATCATATGATGACTGGTATGAATTGAACTAGATTATGTTATTTGAGAATGATGTTGTTCCTAATATATTAGTTGAAAAGCTGGAGTGAACTGCCCAGTATGTTTTTCTCTTATCTGGGTATACTGGAAATATTTCAGTTTGCATATTGTAGTCTGTCCAATCTAATCTGTGTAATGATTTTCTTAAATGGTCTTAATTATCTGTCACCTTTGCATGAATCTTTTTGTACCAAAAGAGGACTGGTCCTTTGCACTTGCTAAAAAGAATCTAAATTGCTCTCTATTTCTTAAGTATTATTGTAGTTGTATTGATAATTTGATCCAGAAACATGATTTTATACTTACATAGTAATAGAATGGCTTTTTCATATTCTCTATCATTTTGTAGGATTGACTTGATAGATAAAATACCTTTCTGGTAGTTAAAGATTTCCTTCCATCTTCAACTTTGAAATGTAATTTATAGGTCTTTGGCCAGTACCAGTGTTGCAACTGCCAGATTGCCTTTGATTAGTTTGTATAAATCTACAGGATTATCAAAGATATTCTCAGGTTCACAACCTTTGATTTGGCTTTGTTTCAATTGGATTATAGTCGCCATGCCAAGGGCTTTACTATTAATAAATTGACAGAATAGTGCTGATATATGGCTTTCCAACTGTATTTCCCAAATACTTTTAAGTCCATATATTTCTTTGTTATGGATACAACTGTTTGGAATTGTTTCACAAATTAAAACTTTGTTCTTGAAAACTTTTCTGAATATAGTTGTTAGGTTATTACATATCTTCTTATTCAAGTATATATGTTGTATTCTATATTCTATTCTTGGAATTAAAACTCTATTGATAACATATCAGGTATGTTTTTCTGTCAACTTATTTTTAGTTATTGCCTAAACTACTACCCTGATTTCTGCTTTTATTGAACTAATCATGTTTTAGTTCTTCTGTTTTGGTCCTAATCAAATATCAAGGAATCTGGCTTGATCCTTTTTATTGATCTCATGAACTATGGTATTCTTTATTCTAGCTTAAACCATTTCAGAATCTTGGGAATTTCAATTAATGGTGAGGAGAATTAATTTTGTCATGTTAATTTGTGAATCATTTGCTATGTAGAACTTTTTTGCTTCTTCCAAAATACTTTCTAAGTCTTTCATGAATTTGGCAATCCATGTTGTATCATTTATATAAGCTATTACTGCCTGTCATAAGGAGATCTTGATCTTCTTCTCAGGTTTATGGAAGTCAGGTGACTATTCTTCTTCCATAGTATAATCCAGATCAGTGTTATTTTGGATTATATATAGCAGCAGGTCATAAAAAATTCTTCATAACAGTGGAAAGATTGTTTCTTCTTGATCAATATTATCTCCTGCAACTATCGGGCTAAAAAGTCTATTAGAAAGAATAATGCTACAACTTCTGTCTTTGAAAAGATCTATTATGATTTTCTTGATGGTTATAGAAATTCGAATCCAATCTATAGCTTTTTCAAGCATGAAAAGAGATATTATGTCATATGTCTTAGCAATGTCTTGAAAAAGGATCTTTAGTTCTTTCTCTTTTTCTTTAGCTTTCTTATATATACTATTTAGTAGATGGATAGGTTCTGCTATACTTTTTCCTGGTAAACCAGCAAAGTTTGGATCTTTAAGGATTTTGTGCTATTTACATATCCTTGATAAATGAGTAGTGAGAATTTTGGTGAAACATTTGCAAGCTATTTCTAAAAAAACAATGGGTCTGGTATTGTTCAGTTGACATTTCCAAGGCTTGGGTTTAGAAATGGTATAAATATTATTACTTTTTTATTTCTTAGATATCCACCAGTATTTAAAATTTTATTGAACAACAAGCATAAGACCCCTTTTCCTTTAATGCCTAAGTGCTTGAGCATTTCATAACTAATATATGAGGGACCTGCTGCTTTATTGTTTAGAAGGTGTTGCAAAATAGCTTCGAGCTCTTCTATTTTGATTTCTTCTATTAGTGATGAATATCATGTTGGATCAATCCACTTTTTAGGTTGGTATTCTTTTTTCCAAGAAGGATCTAAGCTTTCAAAGTTGAAATTTCTTTATTTGAAAGCTTCTTTATGATAGTACTCAACCTTGCTTTTAATAGTTTATGAATCGGTAGCTATATATTTTATCCCCTCTTAATTCTTGGTTAACACCTGATCTAGTGTGATTCTTGTTCTTTTATGGTTCAAGATTAAGTTCAGCATTTGTTTTTTGGTTGAACTTGAGATCTTCACATCTGCTTTCTAA
>CAJVPT010006630.1:0-10847 GCA_910592055.1 Acaulospora colombiana
TTTTGGTATATTAAAACAAAACAGCGATGAGTGAGTTAGGTAAAGTCTTAGCTTTAGCGAATCATTTAAAATGTACAATATACAAACGTTTAATAAAGCACACATACCTAGCCTGACCTAAGATTAAAAATAATAATAATAATAATAATAATAATAATAATAATAAGAACAAACAATAGAATGCTTGTTATGGTATTTAGTTTATAAAGATCCATTACAAAAAACTTGAAACAAGAAAATAGAGATAATTTTCAAATTTAAAAAGCTTCTTCAGAAAAGAAAAGATAAGGCAAAAGAAAAAGATATATAATTAATCATAAAAGAAAAAAAATAGATAAAAAAATTAAATACAAAAATATGTAAAGTAGTAGAATAGATTTCAGAAACTAGTCAAGAAACACTTAACCTTTATATAGATCTAATAAAAAAAAAATTATTAGAGAAATAGTAAACTGAAATTTCAAAAAAATTGAATTAAAAAGTAGTCAAAAAATAAATAATAAAAATACAAAAAAAGATCTACAATTATATTCAAAAAAAAATTATAAACTTTTAAGATGTGAAAAAATAATCAAATGGAAAAAAGCTTAAGAGATTAATAGAAAAGATAAGATAAGAAGATTATTGAACTTATTAGTTAAAAAAATTAGAACCGTAAGGATCAAAGTAATAGAACATAAAAAAAAAAACCTATAAAATAAAAATTCAAAGAAGGTTTTAATAAAAGAATAAAATATAAAATAAAATAGTTGGATTTTTTATTCTTATTAAAACTTATTAAGTAATTTGCAATAGTAATCTGCAGACAATAAAGTTAATAGTCAAAAATATTTTTATCTGAACTACTAATTGAGTAATAAATTAATTTTAAAATTATACTTAAAGTTAGGTTAACAAAAACAAGTGCATTAATTGGAGTTTTAACTTTAGCAATACATAATATAGTTTATAAATTGTTTAATAAAGTATACATAATTAACTTGACAAAATGATTAGAAAAAATCTAAGAAAAAAAGTAATATCTGTAGAAAAAGAAAATAGATATATAGTTGTTATCAATTTACTTATGAAACAGAAAAAAATTTATATTATAACAATCTATATCCCATCAGATAAAAAAAGAAGCAAAAAGATATAGGAGAAATTAATAAGCCTTAGCAAAAGAAAGTATAAACTAGGTTATCTCACAATTGTGATAAGAGATTTCAATGCAGCTTACAATATATTAGAAGATAGACAAACCTCCTCCAAAGATATGTTTAAACCATCATGGTATCCAGAAATTCCATTATTCAACTTTCTAGATGAATGAGGATTTATAGATATACAAGCTACATAGGAAGGAAAAAACAAAACTCTGATAAAATGGGACTTAACAAGCAGTAGTAGAATAGATTATATCTGAATATAATATAACCTAGCAAGCTATCCTTATTCCATTTCGACAATCAAGATATAAAAGATATTATAGGAAGTAACCACATTATACTAGTAATTACACTTTATGATAAAAATTTATTCACAAGAAGTGGAATCAATAAACCTTCCACAAATACTCAAAAACGAATAGATATAAAGGAATTATTTCTATCACAATGGCAAACATATTAAGAAAGTCTGGATCACAAATTTAAAACAATTCTTAAACCTATGCTACAGGAAGAACTGAATAATAAAAAAAGGAAAACCCAAGCAAACAGGCTTTGAAAAACTTTTGAAAAACTACTATGTAAAATAGCTTTCAACAAACTTGCAACTAAAAATATAGCTTCAAATGAAGAAAAAAAACATAAGTACAATTCCAAGTTTGTTGAATATAGAAAAGCTTTATAACTAAAAGAGCTTTTTAACAAGATAAAAACATCAAAATATATAACTAATTTACAGATTCTCAGCTTGGCTATAGAAAAATATAATATTATTCATAAGCCCAATCACCAGATTGAAAATATCTATGTTCAATATAGTATTTCCAATATGCCCTGAAGAACTCTAAAAAAAGATATCCAAGATACAATAGAAGGATTAAAATTTATATGTCAAAGGTTGAAAGCCAAAAAGACAAGAGATGCAATCAAAGCAACTTTAGAATGAAGGTGTAAAGATCTATGACACAATCAAAGAAGAATGGTTAACACCCTAACGAATTAGATTAGAAGCAAGATCATACTTGATAGAATCAAAATCAAGAAAAACAATATTGAATATATCATAACACAAAAAAATGAAATCAAAGAAGAGATTAAAAAATATCATATAAAGGCATTCAAAAAATGAAATTCTAGCTATAACAGTCTACCAAAGGATTGGAAGGATGAGTACTAGCCCAAAGAATTTATATAAAAAGCTTAGTATAAAGAATTACTTAAACCAATCTTCCAAGAAGAATTAAGTAAAACATTATGTACATTTTCAAATAATAAAGTTTCAGGTAGATCACAAATTAGCTATGAAATGCTTAAGAAATTAAGCCAGAAAGAAAGAAAATTCTTGAGAAAAATACTTAACAACTTTTTGAAATGGGAAGTCATTCTAATTTATTAAAAATAAAACCAATATATTCAATAGCTAAATCAAAATTATGGGAGTGTAAACTTTCAAATATCAGACTTATTGTCCTATTAGATGTCACAAGAAAATGTTTTACTAAAATCCTTACCAATTGGATGTAAAAAATTTGTAAAGTCAACAATATTCTTAGGGAAGACAATTATACAAGATTATTAGGAGAAAATATAGCAGAATCTATTCAAATTTTAATAATATCTACGAAGATGCTAGAGAAAACAAGAAAATCAGTGGATACTTTTTCAAGACATAGTCAAAACCTATGAAACTATCAGCTTAAAAATATTAGTTAAAGCAATAGAATAAATTAAAGTTCTAAAAGGTTTTATTAAGATTATAATATATCTATTCCAAAACAAAGAATTTCAAATTATATTTGAGAATAATTTTATAGAATCTATAGTAGCAAGAAATAAAATTGATCAAGAAGAAACATCCCACTCTTACTCTGATGAATTTTTTAAGACCCTTACTTTGTAAAATTTAAAATGATACTCAAAGGGATACAAAATGTCAATTACCTGAAATCCTGATTTAAAATACTATAATGTTAGAAAGTTAGAATTAAGGTATGCAGCCATAGCCTTCATGGATAATACAATATGGATAGCAAGGCCCCAAAAAAATATAAAGAAATCTTGAAAACTGCAAAAGCTTTTTACAAGATCAATAATTTCCAAATCAATAGTAACAAGTCAATACTTGTAACTATCAACAACCCTAATTGTTATCCAGAAGAAGTGCATGCAGGTATTGAAGAAGAAGTTATTAAAGAACTTGATAGAATAGAACAAGTCAGATTTCTGGAAATCTGGATTGGCAATCAAAAGATTGTAATCAAACTCAAAGAACATGTACTTAAAGAAGTTAATATAGTTACTAGAATTCTGAAAAGCAAAAGAATAACTAACAAATAGGCACTCTACATTCTAAATAAGGTATTAATACCCAGAATAAAATTTCAAATACAATATAGCATATTGTCTTGGAAAATATGCAATATATTGATAGCAGCATATAGAAAACTTTTCAAAAATAAAAGTATATTATGCATATCCATACCAAATAGTGTAATTCATTCTCCAAAGATTTTCAACTTGAAAAGTATCTAAATACTGCAATAAGAAAGTCAAATAATGGGTTTATGTAATAGGCTAAATAATCCAGGATCAGTTGGAATCACAACAATTATTAAACTCAAGCAAGTACAAATCAAATATTGGGAGCCACTTAATTTACTAACTTGCAAATCCCTAAGCCACTTATTGGATAAAGACAACTTTTCACTTCAGATAACTAAATTGGCAAAAGATATAGGAATAACCTTTTACAGTTGGAAATGGCAAAAAATATTTGAATGGAGTAAAAGAAATAATACAATTCAAGAATACTTTATACCACAAGAATACAGAAAAGTTATACTATTTTAAGAAATAATAAACTGATGTATTTAGATCAGTTATTAGATCAGGAAAGTATAGAAATAAGAAATTGGTGAATGTTTCAACTAATACAGAATACAAGCAAAGAATTTATTCTAGAGTGATATCAGATCATAATCAAAAACCTCTCAAATGTATAAGTATAGCAACTCACAATAACTTGAAAAGAAAATTGTACAAAATGGAAACCAAAATATCCCAAAATAAGTCCTAATCAAGACAAATGATATAAACTGTAGGTAGTATGGAGCAACAAGAATAATTAGTTAATTTGGGAAAAATTAAAACATGCAAGAGAGAAATATAATACAATAGTGAAACACTTCATCTATTACAGTACTAATAATGGTCAGGAGACAAGATTACAAAAATACTCTAGATACTCAAAAGAAACAATACAAAACAATAATTGTATCATAAAAAAGATAAAGAAAGAATCTATACGATAATCTATCCCAATAAAAGAATATCTATTAGAAAAATAGAATTAAAAATCTCTAATCCCAAAGTAATACTCAAGAATATAATTATCAAAGGAATTTATAGATATTACAGTAAACCACTGCATACAATACCCTGGGTATTAATCAATTTACCCCATGATAAATTAATTAGTACCCAGGGGGTATTCTACTAGAAGGGGGGTAGTATAAATGGCGGGATATTTAGTGTTCTATTATCATCTGATATATCTCTCTAGCTTAATATACCCGGGTAGTAATCATTTATTGAGTAACAATTTTCTTGAATACTACCAGGTATTATTTAAGGGGGTGTATTACTTTAGGGGGGGTATTGTATGCAGTGGTTTATGGTAGTATTCTTTCAAGACTTTTTTCAAAACAGTAAAATAGATCATGTGAATATAGAAACTTAGAAAGAAACTATAATCAGAGAAAATATTAAAGAAGAAGTATATTTAGATCAGTTAATAAAAATACTTCAATGTAATCTAAGATTCAAAAAAAAGGTGATCTTTTATTCTGATAGATTATTGATCAATTATAGCAAAAAAAAAATGAGAATAGGTGCTGTGTGAATTCAGATAGGAAATATTGGAAGAGAAAGCAGATTTAAAACAGGAGTAGATAATTGGTCATCTTTTACAAAGATTGAGTTGGTAGCAATCCTAATTATACTTCTAGTAGTTCTCATTAATAGCACAGTTGAGATTTGTACAGATAGCCAGACTTGTATCACTAAATAGAAGAAGATAGAAAAGGAGGATTCAAAAAGAACATCCAAAAGATGACTAAAAGAAAAAAATTGATCTCTATAAACACAAATAATAGAGTTAACAAGAAAAAAAACAGTAAATCTGAAGCTTATCAAAGTCAAAGTACATTCCAATAACTCTTATAATAAAGAAGTAGATGCCTTAGTCAAAGAAGTCCTAAAACTCCACCAATCGAATAAAGAGATCTTAACTCTCACAAGATCATTACAGAGATTAGGTAACAAAATATGACCTTATATAATTCAATTAGACAATTTATCAAAAATACGAATAGCAAAACAATTGCTTATTAGTGAACTTAGCAAAACTAAATGAAGAAAAAATAGAGTCATTAGATTTTAAAGTAGCAAAATCACATATAAAATCTAGTAAGGAAAAGAATAAAAGATGGTTATATATGGGATATATCTTTCAAAAAATCTTAACAAAAAAGTTTTCTTATCAAATTAATCAATAATAAGCTATTAACATTATGTAAATTAACTACAAAAAAACCTGACCTATATAAATAAGTAAAGTGTATTGCATGTAGTCAATAGGACAAAACAATAGAATACTTGCTAGAATGTTTGATCTGTAATAATCAACTTCAAGAAGCATAGAATAAAGAAATAGATAGAACTCTTAGAAGCTTTAAACAGCTTCTATAAGAAAAAAGAAAGAAAGTTGAAAAAAAAAGTAACAGACAAAATATTGATAATCAGAAAGAACTAGGAGAGTTTAACAAGTGAATTTCTAGACTAGTGGAACAGACCTCTATAACTAGTCAAAATACTTTAAGTTTTTATACTGGCCTTATAAGAAAAAATCTCATTTTAGAAATGGCAGATCTAAAATATCATAGTAAATATATAGGAAAAGAAGTTAAAAAATGAATAATAAAGATACAAAAAAGAGTTTACAATCAAGTTTAAAAAAGAATTTTGAATATGAGATGCAAAAAGATTATTGAATGGAAGCAAACTCAGGAAATCAGTAAAAAAAACAAGACAAGAAGATTTCCAATTCCTGTAGGTCAGAAAACTACATCCTTAACAGAAGATAAAAGTCTCAAGAAGATTCTTATAAAATAAAAGAAGTATGGAATAAAGTTTTAAGCCTGGTTAAAACATCAAAGAGTGATTTGTAATAGTGACTTATAAGCAATGAAATTAATAGTTAGAAAGATTTATACCTGAATTATTAATGAAACGATAAATCACTTCCAAAGTGTACTTAGAGTTTTAAAAAATTTAAAACAGAGATAAGTGAGTTAGATAGAGATTTAGCTTTAGCGAAACATTTAATAATGTAAAGTATACAAATGTTTAATAAAACACATATACTTAGTCTGATTTAGAATTTAAAAATAATAATAATAATAATTAATCTAACAAAAAATAAAAAAAAATGTATATAGTTATTTACTTTAAATAATTTATTTAAATATAGAAATTAAAATAATTGAATTGTTGAATTTATATTAATTTCAAAATTTAAGAACTTTATTATATATTTTAAAATTTGAAACTATTTAAATTTAATGAATCTGATCAATTTTAAAAATTAAAACTGATTCAATTATAAACAAATCAAAAAATTTAAAATTACTATCATTATTGAAAAATGAATTTTTAAAAAATGCTAAAAAATTTTCCATCTTTTTTTTTTCTTATAACACATTTGTATATTTTGTATATTTACCTTTTTTCTTTTTTTCAACCTATTTATTCCCTTTATAGTTTCCTATATTCCAGTGGTTTAATAAAATATATAATAATAACAATCTGCTAATGATAAAGTAATAGATTAAGAGAGTATTCATTCAAAGTCCATTATGGAATAAAATATTGTTCTCAAGGTCAACTTAGAGACTATTATTGTCTATAATGAGTTTGTTAGGTTTGATAGAAATGTTTAGCTCGAGTAAAAATTTACTTATATTTCAAAGAAACTACTTAAAAATTTTATTAGATTATATCAATTATATCCAGCATACACGTGTAATAAAGTGACCATGCAGGTGTAAATTACCAATGTTTTTTAACACTGTATTTATGCAAAGCCTAAATTTATTACATTGTTGCACAGCTTGACTGCCGTAGGTTGGTAAATACAGTATTTATTAACAAAAAAAAAAAAAAAAGAAAAAGAAAAAAAAATTGTATTCTAATAAATTTCGGGCTAAACTGGTTTCCTCTCGCTTTTCTTCGTTCTATAGAAATTTCTATCGCCGATTAAAAATCATGAATTTTTGGCCTGGGTATGTTATAAGATGATATTATTTAACGAAAATCATTGTAATCGCATCTTTCTGATTGTATATTTTTATATCACCTTGGAATCTTTCAGTAAAAAGAATCCAAAGCATAATCGCGCAAGGACAAGTCCCATTTCAAAGCCTTTATTTCTTTCTCGTCCTTTTATTGACGCTTCATTGGTAGAAGGAAGTTTTAAAAAAATCGTTCAACTACCAAAATACGTAAATGAGGATGAGTGGTTGGCAGTTAATGGTATTTAACGAAGTGTTACGTATGAGTGAATTCCCTGTTGTGTACCAATTTAACTTGTAAAAACCTTTCAGTATTTGAGTTCTTTAATTATCTAAATATGTTTTACGGAACGGTTTCCGAATTTTGTACGGTCTCTAACTGTCCCATTATGAGTGTTGGTCCGGGGTAAGTTTTGAAATATCTGATCATTGTAGCCTACTTAATAATTAAATTCACATTGAATTATATTAGGTTTGAACCATGTACATGGACGGATCAAAATCAAAAGAAGAGTACAAAATTACCAGCTCCAACGTATATAGATTATGCAATGACTATGGTTCAAAATTTGGTTAATGATGAATATATTTTCCCAACGAAGACAAGTAAGCTCGGATTTTGGAGTTTTTTTTCTTTTTTTATTGTTTGTTCATTAACATGTTTTATTTTATTGTTCCTTTAATATATTATTTTAGCAAGTGATTTTCCAAAGGATTTTCAAAATATTGTCAAATCAATATTCAAGCAATGTTTTAGAGTCTTCGCCCATATTTATTATCAACATTATGAACAAATTTTACATCTTCGAGAAGAAAAGCATTTTAATTCTTTATTTGCACATTTTATGTCTTTTGCAAAAGAGTTTAATTTATTACCCGACAAAAAGGAATTAGCACCTTTAGAAGAATTGATCGTTTATATGGAAAATAATGGTAGAATTAGTTAAAAAAATTTTTTGCGAAATATTACTTTAGATTATTTATTCATTTGGACGGTAGTATATGTATGTATAGATAGCCAATAATATTATTAACTTCATCCCTTAAAGTATTTAGAAAATTTGTAATTAGTGTTAGTGAAAAGTTACTGATCTAGACTGAATTATTACATTTAACTCGTTATTTCATTAAATTGATTATTACAAAGTTGCAACTCTGTATAGTCACCTTATCGAACGAAATAATTTTTTTTTACGGTTCTCTCGATAAGTCAAAGGATGATTGCAAAAATGTGACTATCAAATACTGCAAGTATTTTTTAGTACTTTTAATATAATACAGCTAATAAAAATACAACCAAAATCAATCAACCAAAAAGGCTCTTAGTATATATATTAAATAAAATTTAAAAGTTTGTTATAAATTTATTAATTTTTAAATATACAGTATATAATATTATTTATACAATGTGAAACACTTGCTTTTGAAAAAAATTATTTTATTATTTTTATTTATAGATAAAAAATTTAATAATTAAATATTATAAACTTTATATATAATATATATTTTTATTAATATAATGAATAAGTTTACTTAAGAAATTTTTTAAATTTTAATATTATAATTTTATAAAATTTTAATTTAAAATAAAAAAATTTTATAATCAATTGATTTTGAAAAAATTATAAAAATTAAATATGATACTTTAAATAATTTTTTTTTTAATTTTGTTGTTAGACTAGTTATATATACTTTAGTAAGCCATATATTTTTTATATGTCATTAAAGTTAAATTTCTAACTCACTTATTTTAATTAATATTAACTTTAAGTATAACTTTGAAAATAATTTGTTACTTTATTAATAGTTTAGGTAAAAATTGTTTTAATTATTGTTTACAAATTACTACTGTAAATTATTTTTAAAAGTTTTGACTATAATTGAAATCTATTTATTTCTTTTTATATTTAATATTTTTTATTAAAATCTATATAAGATTTTGTTTTTTAATTATTTTTTTTTTATTTTTTATATAATTTTATACTTATAATAATTTTTTATAAAAGTATTTTAATTTATTATCAAATTTTATTTTCTTTTTAGATTTTTTATCATTGTTTTTACTTTATAATTTTCTTATATACTTATTTTATACTTTTTTTTTAAAATCATCAAAAACTTTTTTTTTGTATTTATAGAATTTTTATTTTATTTTTTTATTTTATTTTTTTTTCATAATATTTTAGTTTTATATCTTCTTTAATTATATTATTTTTTATAAATCCTATTAAAAAACTTAATATATTTGAACTAGTTTTATATATTTGTTTACTAATCTATATATCTATTTATCTATTATATCCAATTCATTTTTATTTTTTATTTTTAATTTTTTTATTATATTTTTACAGTAAATATTAAAATTTTTATTTAATTCTTTTTAATTTTTTTTTTTAAGTCTCTTATATTTATTTTTTAAAAATTAAATATTTCAAAAAATATTCAATGGTTTTCTTTTCTTTTATTTAAAAACTACATATTTTATTTATCTATAAAGATTTGATTTTCTTGTCACTAATTTTATTAAAGCAAATAATTTATAATTGATTATTTTAACTAGAAAAATTTTTTGTAAAAAGTTTTCTAAATATATATTTTATATACAGTATATTCTCTTTTTAATCTTTTTCATATTAGATTCTATAAGAAGGCTTAATAATTTTAAATTTTTTAATTTTATTTCTTGTTTATTTTATTTTAATAGATCCATATATATATTATTATTTTATTATTTAATGTTTTAATTAAATTATCTAATAATATTATTTAAAATTATATTTTGGCATCTTATTTTTATTAAAATCTTATCTGAAATTATTATTTTTTTTTTAAAGAGTTAATAGAGACCCAATTTATTGAAGTTATTAATTATTAATTAAAGATACATATATGAATTATATTATTACAAAGCTATTTTATAATTATATAATCTTATATCAATTCAAGAATATCTAATATTTACAATAAACATATTTTCCAATATTTTTTAACTAAACTTTCATGATTTATTACTAGAAAAAAACCTATTATTCTTTATCTATATTTGTATTACATTTTCAAAACTCTTATTTTTATAAATCTGGAACTATAACATAAAACTTCTTTTATATCTTATTTCACCAAGTATTTTTTTATACTACATCAGAAAATTTTCGAAAAAATCTCCAAAAAACTTTAAAAATTTTTGAAAATTTATAAAACAAAAATAATTTCATTAATTTTAATAATAAAAAACTTTGAAGATTTTTTATTTCAAAAAACACTAGAAATATTCGACGTAATAATATATATATCAAAATAAAATCAATCAATAAAATACAAATTAATTTAATCAATTAAAAGTTTTTGA
>CAJVPT010006631.1:0-10847 GCA_910592055.1 Acaulospora colombiana
TAGTAATAAGTTGCTTGGTGAACCTGAACTCAATAGGTTCAGTGTCTAGAGAATGTTGTGATGTATTTAGTTCTAGAGATTCAAATTTTGATATCTAGTTAGTTTATTATAGTAAAGAGAAATACCTAGACTAGACAGTTATGTAGTTACTTTATCCTGGTAGGGTGAGATGTAAATAGTTAGTTCTATGTACTATTCAGTGATCTATAAATTCTTAGACAATATGGGTAATTATTCATCTCGGTTATCCTTAAATATAATTTTTATTATAATAAAATGGTGTCGTGATGCATGAATGAGTCAACATTTAAAAAAAAAAATAATAGTGTTTTTTTTTGCTACTTACATTGTTATTTTTTTGCATAACTTGTTTATATCACTTCTTACAAGAATATTTTTATTATAGTTAAGTCTCTATTAGTCTATTTTATTGTGAAAAAATTAATATTTTTTGTAAAAAATAGATTTGTGAAAAAGTTTTTTTTTTATTTTTTTTTTAATTTTAAAAAAAAAATCTAAGTTTATAAAAATTTTATAAATTTAAAAAGTTTTATTAAAATTTTTATTTATTTGTTTTTTAATATACAATCAAATTATATAGATTAATTATTATTAAGGAATTAAAATATATATTATAAATATATTTAATATATAGATTTTTTTAACTTACAATTATATCACAATAGTTGTTTTTATTGAGATATTTAAAAAATATCAAAATATTTTACTGATTATTATAAAGGGAATAATTTATAATTGTACATTGTTAGTTAAAAAATTATATTACTTAAAAAATAAGAGGAGTTTATTAAGCTAATTCAGAATAAAGAAGTCCTAAACAAATACTTTAAGTTAAATTTAAAGGATAATATTATATTCTTCAGTAGGTTAATAATAATCTTTAATTATAAAATTTTATAAATAGTTTTTTATTATTAATTATCTTAAAGAATAATAAATTTTTAAAATTATTAGAAAAAAAAATATATGAAAACTAATTCAAAGTATTATTAAAAGATTCTTTTATTTTTAAATAATCTCTTTTCAAAAAAGATTTGTCAAACTAAAATATTTTTTATGCTTTGCTTAAGTCTTAAAAAAGATTTTTTTTTGTTACTACTTGCAGTATTATGATTAGATCTATGATTTAAGCAAGTATTATATTGTAATATTTCAAGAAAAATAAAAGACCTCAACTATTTTTCATAAATAGACTTTTTGTTACTTAAGAAATTTAGATAAGATCAAAAGTCAGACTAGTTATATTACTTCTCACAATGCTTTTTTATGTTATAATTATTTTATTAAAGAATTCTTTTAGTTAGAAATAAATGTCTCTAGGACATTTTTTTTATACTATTATTGATATTATCAAAGTAATGACTTTTGTTAATGGAAATTGTTTATCTTTTCAAAAACTAATATGTTTTATTTTAGTTAATTATCTTTAATAAGAATTTATACTATTCAAAATTTAGGATCAAATAAAATAGGTAAAAATTTTTCAAAAAATTATGAAAGTCAAAGTTATAAAAGAATCAAAACATTAAAAAAAAAAGTAAATAAGCTTTTTTACTATAGAAAATTTTTATAATCTTTGATATTGGAAAGATTTTTAAGTATTTTACAATCAATTTTTCTTTTTTTAGAAGCTTTTTTGTTATTGTTATTAATAAAGTTACTTGACTTTTATTGATTATTAAAAGTCATAGTTTGATTTAAAAGTTTTGTAAATAAGAAAAAAAAAATATAACTAATTCTTAAAGTCATACTTCAAGCTGTTTTAAGAAAATATTAAGACTTTATTAAAAAAGAAGTAAACAACTTCTCATGGATATCTTTTTTGTTTGTGACTAGAGAATCAATAAAAATAAAGCTTATACTTTTATATATATATAAAAGCAAATGTAATGATATAAAGTTTTTTGCTAATATACTATACATAAAGTCAAATTTTTATTTTTTTGAACTATTATTAAGATACCACAAGAAAAATAATAAAAAAAAAGATGTATAAAAAATAAATATTTTGTTTTTTATATAAAAGTAATTAGCATTATTTCTTATTTATCTATAAAGTTATCATTTATTATAATAAGATTGACAAAATTATATTTGTTATATATCAAAATTATTTTTGTAATTAAGTTTTCAAATATTATGCAAAATACTATATCAAAAATATTTCCACTATAAAGAAAAGTTGCTTGATTTTAATATAATAAAATTTAATCAAGAAATTTTGATGGCTATTAAAATTTATATTTATTTAATTTTATATTTAAGCAATATTTATTTTTAGTTTAAGATATTTGCTAACAAGAAAATATGAAATTTTTATCTATATTATTAGTATATTTAAAAGATTACAAGAAACAAATCAACAATATTTGTATAAAAAAGTTAAATGGTAATAAATAGCCTCCTATTTAATTATGTTACGGGTATTTTTTCTACTGATGCGCAGTATTGATTTTGAAGTAAGAAAAAAACATCTCGTTTGGATTTCCATGCGACGATCGGTTTTTTTTTTCGGAAACTTTCCGAGATAGATATCATAAATTAAATTCATTTGTCAAAGATAATTCAATAGGGCGTAAATTTTTTGTGTAATGTGACAATGACATTTGTTAGCCGAGTACGTAATGAGAAATGTCAGATGACATATGTATCTCTTATGCGAGCACATGCACAGGCATGCCGTACGGTGATTACATATAGGGAATAACGTTGGTTTATTTTTATATATTGAATAGACTTGTGTGGAAACAAACACAGGTACTGCATTACGATCTCATGCAAAATGGAGATCTCACGAATAAAAGTGAAAGATGCACTAAAACCTGAATTTTTAGGCTGTTACGCAAAATTGTCTTACTTGATATCTTGTTTTCTCGCTGTAGTCACGTCTAACGAAAGTTCTGATGGCGTATGTATTTAGGCTACCGTACTTTATTGCACCTCTTGCCTAGTCTACAAAATCCACTAAAGTTAAAAAAAAAAAATCGAATAAATATGAATCCCAGACTGTGTTCTTCATGTTCGCGAAACAGCGACGAATGCACATGAAATATAATTTTACTACTTTACGATCCGTTATTATAATAAATTTGTTTCTTTTCGATGCACGCTGCTGCATATATCGAGAAAACAATCGGTCACAGTCGTTTTACTCTATTTTTTTTTATATGTTATTATTTTTATTGAATTCAAAGAAAGAGAAAGAAACCATTTACCTTGGCCAATGGTTGACGAATAATTATAACCAGATAGATATTTTTGCCCTGTTTCATCGTATTAGAAACACTATACTAAATTTGGATTACAGTCAGTTTAGGTAATATTCTTTTAATGAAATTATCCGGATACACGCAAATGATTGGTTATTTTGAACTCTTTTAATGATGCAGAAATTATTTTATTACTTTGGAACATACTGTACATCGTTTTAGGATTTATTTGCTGTAACCGACCGTAAGCGATCAAGTGAAACAAGTTTTCCCTGCAGAAGTAGTTTCGGAATAATGTTTGTAAATAGTTGGATGCCGTTATGATCACAGTATTCGAATTTCATTGTCAAATATTTGGACACGAAATAAATTGGTTTCTTCTTACTGGCAGACTCGTGGGAATAATCTTTGTGCGACAATTTTTCGGAGATTCAACATGCTAATTTAACGTCCATTGACGGAAGTCAATGGTTAAATCAAGGATAATTGTGGAAGAGGAGGATACGTGAACTTCGAACGATTTTCTTTAATAGTCTCTATTTCCTTTACTAATCAAAAGGATTTAAAACATATATCGAGCTTATAATAATCGTGATTACTTTCTATCGACGTTTTTTAATTAGATCTTACGATCGCTCCAAATGCTTTCTTTAATTGATTTTACCCTTTTCACACAATTTCGAAAATTCGAATTTCTCCTCTAAAAACAAAGAACAATACCTATACCTTAACTCATTATTATTTTGTTTACACCTCGTTTTTTTGTCAACCGGTCACCACTATACATGCTATTTAGAATCCTCTCAAATACAAAACAATATCTCTTTAGATTACTTAATTAGAGGTTGAATGGACAACTATTAGGCACACATGGTGGTACATGCGCTGAAGACAGAAAGCAATTGAATTTTGATGATGGATTGGTTAATTAATTTTGTAAGATCAGAAAAACGGCGTGCGAATAGAATGGATTATCCGTTTACAATTATAAAAGTCATTGTAACCATAATATAAAAGGCCTCGATTTCGGCATTTCATTTTTTTTTTTTTTTAAACTTCTTTTGTGAAGTTGATTCAAATTTACCTTCAGAATATCAACATGAAATAGATCATTATTCCTTTCCTTTATCTCAATCCCTATCCGATGAAAAAGATATCAATTTACTCGCCGACGGTACAATTTAATCCCTCGCATGTTCCTCATTCTCAATCCTATGAAAAAGACATCAATTTGCTCGCCAACGGAACAATTTAATCCATCGCATGTTTTTAATTCTCATTCTCGGTCTCGGGAAAAAGGTGCATCAAGTTACTCGCTAATGGAACAATTTAATTACTCGTACGTACCTTATTTTCAATCTCTTGAAAAAGATGTATCAATTTACTCGCCAATGGTAAAATTCAATCCCTCGTACTCTTCTCATTCTCTATTCGTGAAAAAGATACATCAATTTACTAGTCGACGGAATAATTCAATTCCTCGCACGTCCCACATTCTTGATCTCCACGATTAAACCAAAATTTAAAAACATTACCAAAGAATATCTCGATAAAAACATAAATTTTGTTTTATCTAGAGACGAAAGAAGCAAGTATAAGTCGAGGCCTTTTCTGCCTATCTACAACCTTATCTTTCCCAGCAGTCGTCCAGACGTACAATTAAACGCTATCAAACTAGTTATATAACCTTTCGAAAAGATTACCACGCGAGGATGCTAGCAACGTACGGCCCACATATAGGATCAAGAGTCAAAGAGATCTCTCGCGTGGCAAGTTCAATGTGAGTAAAATGTTCTCCCAAAGATAGATATATGCATGGTCGAATTGCAGAGTGCACTAAAAAATTACATGATGAAATGTGACCACATCACGATGTCAGTAAACCCGCACGAAAATATACTATTAACTATATTAATTATGGTTTTGGTGAGGTCAAAGGATATTTGACAATGAATTTCAATATGTATACTAAAAATATTATGATTTTCTTTTCTATAATAAAATTATTACTATGATAAAATTAAGAGATAATCACCAAATCAAATAATAATAAAAAAGGGTATCGTACGTTAAGAAAAAAAAAGTTATTTTTACTCTAAAATAAGATATTTATTCCAACAATTAGTACATATTCAACCATTCGAACTTTTTTAAAAAACTTTGTACCTCAGATCTATAAGTATACTGTTGTGATGGTTTCTACAACTAAACAAGCGTATCGGTTACATCTGTACATGCATAACAGATCTTTTGCAAGTGCTAATGACAGCCCTGTTTATTCGAAGACCTGATCTGCTATGCCGATGGCGTGTACGCGCAAGAAGGGCATCGAGAGAATATTCGTAACCTTTAGCGAATGTACAATGTATAAAATATAAATGTATCCACCGTATAATCGTTATGTGGTATATGTGTGTTTGATAGATTTGTCATAATACCCGCAATTTAAATTTTCTTTTAATTCTATATAATTTAAACAGGCTCAAGTAATTGCAGTACTAAATTTTGCCATTACAGTGATAAAAATTTTTTTAAAAAAGATAGAGATCACCGGGCAGTCACTATAAAATCCGTAATATGTGTACTGTATATGTTTATATTTTATATCTTTGAATAAAATTATTTTGTGTGGAAGAGAGTTAAAACGATCATTTAAAGTAAAAAGAAATTGTATTGTCCTAAAAAAACTACTCTCCATGACATATTTATATCTAGTGAAGGGTTATCTACATAATTTTGAAGTGCTTCAACTGGAAGAGGATCTCTAGGCCAGACAGCTTCATGAAAAATTGCAGATGATTTTTTTAATTTGATAATTAAGCATTAAATATTATAGAACTTGTTAATTATTCGCAGATATTCTGAGGTCATACCAATAAATCAATTTATATTAAAAATATTAAGATAGAACTTGAATGAGCTGGGAATGAATAAAGTTAATATATATTACAAAAGGAATCAAATTCATCTTATAGTCTACAAAGACATTTTTTATATAATGATTTTAATATAGAATTGTTTTTACCTTTGATAGAAGCAAATTTAGAAATGAATTCTCACTGATCTGAATTCCTATTTATGATTTTTCCAGGGTTATAAGTAACAATTCTCTTCTTGGCATGTATAAAACTTTTAGTTACAGAAGGCAGCTCTATTATCTCAGTTGTATGTCTTAGAAGAAAAGATCATTATAGGGCTTATATTCAGACCAGAATGATTAAAATCATAGCTGTATGGCACTATATAGCATGTTTGAACACTTTGTAAATTAAACTTAGTGAAGATTATATATAATTATTTTTGCATATCAAATTTTGTGTAAAAAAATCTACTGCTTCTGATTTTGAACAATGAAAATAACTGTTTAAATGGATTACATTTCTTTTTTAATAGTTTTTCATCCTATCTATTGTGATTAGATCCAATAATAATTTAAGATTATATAAGATTTAGATAAGTGATCAATTAGATTTATTGAATACTCTTGTTAATTTATTTTCTGGATTCAGTTTTGAAGATATTCACAAAAACTCATAAATTTGTATATTATATTGATCATAAAAATTCTAAGTTTATTTCTTATTTTATTTTGCTATAGTTACTTTCCTCTTAACTTCACTTTTTTGTACTATTTAATTATTGATAAAAGTTGTAATATACTTTTTTCTTTTTTTTTTTATAAAATAATTCCAGATTTTAAAAGCTGTTGTTATCTCAAAATGTGAAATATCTGTATATTAAAGCTTATAGTTCTAGATTCCAAATATATATATGTTTCTTAATATTATTAATAATAATATTGTGAAGAAATCTATAAATATTAAAATTATTTGTAGTCTTCATATCCATTATTCATTCTTTACCTTCAAATTCTCTATTAACTATTTTATATTTCTTATTGCTTGCTCTGTTTAGATAATTGAACTATTTCATTAATATATTTTTTAATATTATGCTTCTATTTAAGATTTCTAATAATCAGTTTCTGTTTTTGTCTATTTTTCTTGTTTTCCTTATTGCATTAATGGAACCTTGGCTATCTGTAATAATATTTATCTTTTTGTTTACCTTACTGTGCTGATTATAATAAGAATTGCTGTCAGCTCTACATATGTTAAAAATGTGTATCTTATGTTTTTATTTGAAACTTAATAATTTCTGTTTCTTTTTCTGTTTAAATTATCCATTTAATTCCTATTCTACCATTTATATATCATTTTATAAAGAAGCTATCTATATAAATTTCCAGGTTATTATAAGAAGCAATCTTCTATACTATTTGCTGCAGTTTCTGAATTGTTCTTGTCAGTACTTTTAACTTATTTACAATTAAGGCCTTTGTAATAGATACTAGATCTAGATATATTATTGATAGAAATATACTTGCTGATTGAAGATTAATATTTCTCAAAGTAAGTATTATATCTTGAAGAGAAGATTAAAGTTTATTGAAATAGAACTTTTCATTCTATTCTTCTATTTTCTAGAAATGTATTCCTTGATACTCTTCTATACTTTTATATTTACTTATTATATTTGAAGTTAAGTTATTATATATTGCTATTGATCCTTGTGATAACTTCTGAGCTTTAATTGTTGAAGATTATTCTTTGCATTTATATATTGATAATGTTTGTTCTTTTTTTTTACAAGTGATTATCTAAAATAGTTTAATTATATAGGACTTTTTTCTTCCTTATTAAGATTGTTTCCTATCTTTCTTAGTTTTCAATTACTTTATTGTTGATTGCTGCTAGTGGGAAAATACTAGTGTATTGAAAAAAAAAATTGTTTGTACTTGAGTAACTGTTATTATAATTATCTAAAGTAAATGATTTTTTATTGTATTCTGCTTATACATATTCTTTATTGACTATCAATTCTTTCAAATTCTTATACTATAGCAGTATTCTATCTTGTTTTCAAAGTTTAATCCTTACTTACTATCAAAAGAGAAATCTTAATTTGATATCATTGAGTAATTAATTATAAAAAAAAATTTCTTCATGTCTAAAAGAATTTCTGTCTTTGTTATATTATTTCTCTAAAACTATTTCATTGATTGCTTTGTCCTTATTCTTAATAGATTTTTCAATCTATATGTATTTCACTAAGATAAAGATAATTTCTTAAAATTTCAATATATTTAAGATATTATTTGTCAGGATTTTCTCTTCCTAGTTCAATATAAAAGTTTGTTTTTAGAATTGAATTATTAGATCAGTATTAATTCTAAAGATGTTGAAGTCTGATTTATATAGTAATGCTATTGAGATTGTTACTGTTCAGTCTATGAAACAAGTTCTTTCTATGTATGTAAATTTGTCTATCCTACAAGTTAAAGATTTTGTAATTATAGTTTATATGAATAATATAGTTAAAAGTTGTTGCAAATAAACCAGCTTTGTGTTTAAAAATTTTGTTTATTTTGCTATTTATCTTGTCATACTTTTTCTTGATAATACTAAATAATTTAGCAAGTATTCTATTATTGAAAAGAGAATATAATTAATTATATAAGACATTTACTTGTCTATGATCTTTTTCTATACTAATATTCTAGTAGTAGTTTCTATCTTTTCTTTAATGGTATTCTTTTGAAAACCTTTTTTTATCTTTTGATACCTATATCTCTAGAATTCTTATTGCTTCATTATACTGTATTAGGAAAATTTATGTTCTGTTGAGTTTTATGCTCCTCTCTCTGAGTTTTTTACTTGTGTTGATATATCAGTAATGATTTTTCATTATTGACTTAAATGTCATTTATTTTAAGAAATTCTTTTACTTTGTCTAGAATCACTTACATATTGATCTAACTATTTATAAACTATATAATATTATTTATATAAACAATTACTCTAATATTAGTCTTCTTCACTATCTTACTGGCCATTTCTTCTAAGTTAAGTGATATAAGGTCTAAGAAAATCTTTATTTCTATTATATAATCTATATACTTATTCTTAATCTCTTGCAATAAAAAATCATAGAAGATTTTCTATAAAAGAAAAGAAATAATATTACTTTGATTGATTCCATCATATATAAGATACTCTTCTATAAATTCATGCACTATAATTACCTTGTTGTTTTTATTTTTTAGTATATTATCTATTATTCTGATTATTTTTTAGTACATGAATTCTTTTGAGAATTCAGATTATTATATGCATATTAATATAGTCATATACTTTATTGATATCCTGACTAAATATCTATACCTCTTTTTTAAACTTTCTAATCTCTTATATTACATTATTAAGAATATGAATTGGCTCTTGTTTACTGATTTGTTTAGTTGTTAATATAGAAAATCCTGTGTTATATATATATTTTTACTAGTCTTATTGTTGAAATGCTCTTAAATATCTTTTTGATTGTTTTTAATAAGATAATAGGATATGTTATATTGATATCTACAATCTAGTATTTAAACATGAATATTGGATATACATTTCTTTTTTTCCAATTCTTTGAAATTTTACCTATAACTAAAATTTTATTGGACAATATTTCCAAGAACTTGAGACTATCTTTTTCTAAATTTTTCAATACAATATATTGTTAACCTTAATTAATAGTTATATTTTTCTTTAATTATTATCTATGGTATTTATCTATCATATTACTCTAATTCTATTTTTAGATAATGTGACATATGAGATGCAAGTGTATTTTATTAGTTTATAAGATAAATCCAATCATTAGGGCAAAGTAGTGATTTACATAGTATGTATATTTAATTTTTTTATTTTATTATTATATCTTATCTATATTAGCTAGCAGATTACTCAAGTGAGCAGATCTGATATATTGATCTAATTTGACAAATCTGATAGATTTGATTACTTTGGTCACTTTTTTTATTAAATAATTAATATTCAATTATATATATAAAGACCAGCTATCCAAAACAGTTGATCCAAGGTTTTACATAATAAATTATCTTATTATTGATATTATATGTCTCTAATAAACCTTTTAATTAAATCAAATTATCCAAAGTCTCTTTCAATATATTTGTATAACCTCTACTATCCTTGAATTATCAACTTTAGTATATTATGACTGAGATATTCTTCCTCAACTTAAAGTGAATTATTACTATAGATATTTCATCTATCTATCTGATTTGAAGGTTATTAAATAGGTTAACAATAGCTAATTTAAAATTTTAAAAGCTTTATAGGAAATTTTCTTTAGTTGTAGTCAAATCTATCTATATATATTCTAATAAACTTTATGAAGTATAGCAGTTCAGTAGACTGCTTTCAGTTTATGTCCTCTTTTTATTCAAAAAAAATTGATTTGTTTTATTTGAGTTTATTTTATTTGTGCATTAGATTTGTTTATCTTATTATTTTAAGTATTTCTATATAATATTAAACATCTTTACATTTTTATTGAAAATAAAAAAGATAATTTGTAATACAAGTATGTATATATCATTTTGCTATCAGTAATAGATTTTTTTAGGTAAACATATTTTTTATTAAATATATTATATGATATCAAGTACATTTTTTTTTTTTTTTAACTGGCGAAGTCTTGCCATTGAGTTTTTATTTATTCATTAATACAGTCTTATGTATGCAAATTTAATTGCGAGTCTAT
>CAJVPT010006632.1:0-10846 GCA_910592055.1 Acaulospora colombiana
AATTTATAGATTCCTATTATAATATATATTTTAGAAATTTTATAATATAGTTATATAAATAAATATTTCATACCTCATATTTTTTTAAATTGCTTTTAGAAAACTTCTCATATCGACTAATAATATACATTTCATTCTATTCTTAATAAATTATTGATAATTCTTTAATATCTATATTTTGTATATTTTAATCACATATGTTATACATTACAAAAATCATAACTTTTATTAGGTTTTTATATTTATTTGTGATTAATTTTGCAATAGATTGAATGCTATATAAAAAATCTTTAATTCTAAAATCTTGGAATTTTTGCAAGTCTTCGATCCATTTTATCTAATAATAAAAAACCCTAAAACTCTTTTAATAACTTCTGAGTATATTAAATTTGATATTAAAAAAAATCAAGATCAAGATGATGCATTCTATTGGATATAGTTGCTTCATATATATTAATATTACTATAAATTAATTTTTTTTTTCACATACAACTTTGCCTATTTTATTGATTATATGTATTACATGTACTCTTGTTTACAAAGCAATTTTGTAGAACTGTTTCTATGTATAGCAAAACAAAAAACCAATTGATACAATTTACTAGATAATATTATACCCATTGTGGTTTGTTGTCCTCTATAGGAGGTACTAACGTACCTAGGTGCCATTAGGGTATATAGTTAAAGATATCATATATTGTTGTTAGACCTTGAATAATGGCTTCCAATGTTTTTATAGGAATTTCCAGACACAGTGTAGATAATGGATCTAGAAGGAGCCTGTTCTTTTTAGTTTGCTTTTCCTTTTTCCTTTTGTCTTTTTTTGTGATACCTTGTGCTTTTTCCCATAGTTGTAGGTAGCTGTATCTATCAATCCATATATTATATGTAATAAATCGGATGTTATTAATATAGCTTTTTAAGGTTTCAAATATTTTTCCTGAAGTTAGAAACTTGCTGTAAACATCTATGACTTTTTGCTAATGGCTCTTCTTAAGAGCAGGTTTTATAGATTGGCTTCCTGAATGTGTTTGATTACCTCCACTTTGACTGTATATATATTTTCTTTTTTTATTCTTGCAGTTATTTCATAGTATATAGTTAATATGATTGTGTCATTGATTTTGATTCCATAATATGGACATCAAAAGGTGTGAATATTATCTTCTGTTGCAGTGCATATGAAACATTGGGTTGATGTGTATATTTCTAGTTTTCTTTTGGGCAATATGTACATTGTTGGAAGTTCCAGGTTCCATAATTTAATCGCAAATTATCTTTATGTATGGTTGAAACTATCAGTATATGCTCCAGTGAATTTTGAAGAGTGGAGGAGTTCTATAGAGTGTTTCCAATTGATGTTCTCCTTCTGTAAGGGTTGAATTGTCTTTTTTTGCATGAGACCACACTATTCATATGTTAGTTCAACTTGTTGTCTTTGTTTTAATGCTCTTCAAATATTGTTGGAAATCTCTATTGTCTTGTTGTAAAAGAAGAATAAAGTTGTGTGTTTGAGTAGGAAAGTCGTGAGAAAGCCATCTTCTATATTGCTTTTGAGGATTGATTTTGTAGCTTCATCTGTTGTACTGAGGATTGCATTGAAGTCTTTTTCTTTAATTATCTTTTTCCAGTGGACTGTGAATTATGCTATCTTGATGATATGATGTAAATTTTGTATAAGCCTATACTCAATAATATTTTGACTTTTTCCTGCTTTTGTATGTGTTATTTCTTTGATTAACTTTGCTAAGTCTGTATGGGTTACTACTGTACTGCCATGTGGGATGCAGCTGATTGCAATTGTGATTGCTAATATTTCTGCCTGAAAAGCAGATGCCTGTTCTATAAGTTTCATGCCTACTGTTTTGTGCAAGGCTCTGAGGTGGTCTGTTATGAAAAGATCAATTCCCATTGATGTGGATTAAGAGGTATTGAAAGCATTATCAGTTGTTATATGGAAGCTTTTTTTCTTCTCAAAGTAGTTGTATGTCACTGATTCTTTGTTTTGCTGCCTTAATGAATTTAATTATTTTTTGTATTCTATAAATAGTAGCAGATGTGTATTAATTTGAATTGATTCTAAACTGTTGTTGAGTTTGGTGATCCATCTCTCAATGCTGATGGGTGATATCTATAATCTCAGTTTTATTTCATTGCTGTTTTCTTGTGTTGACTTTGATGTTGATGCAATCAGCACGTTTATGGTCTTGTCTTATGAGACTTTGAAGCAACACATGTTTGGTTTATTATCAATATTCTTATTCAGGTCACAGCCAGGACATTTATTTATTGAGAATTTGTCAGTCATTGTATAGTATCGAAGTTTGATAGTGTTGTTATGGAAACTGATTCTTTTGTCCAGGGTGGTGGTGTTTTTGATTTTTGTGATGTACTAGGATACTTTCAGGCTTGAGTTGTTAATGATTTCTTGTATAGAGGATAGTATCTGTACCTCAGGGTTGATGGTATTGAACTTGGAATGATTGTTAATTAAATGTTGAATAGTTGTTTTGATCTCTTAGAACTATGCTGATTCTTTTCATTTGTTGGTTTTGTTATGTAGGGTTCCTACTTGATACCATTCGAGCACTTTGATACAATAAGTATTGAGTAATTGTTCTATCCAGATTATATTGTGTGCTTTCAGGCCTTTTCTTATGCTGTTGTATATTGGAGGATCAAGAATGTCTTCGATGTATATTAGGTTGTGTATATGTGGATTCATTTCAGTGTATCGATGTATTGTTATGTTTTGTGATTGTATTTCTCTGAGGAGGTCTTGCAAGAAGTTTGACCATGTGGATAGACTTTGGATACTGTTTAAAGATGTCTAGTTTTTGCCATGCAGCCCATTGGAGTTGTTGTGCATACAATCTTATTATTTGTCTAGCTAAGTTGTTACTGCTATAGAGCTCTTGTATGTTGCTACAGTTTTTCTGTATTTGACAGGTGTGTTTCATGATGTTGTATAAAGTACTTAGGTGGAGTATGGCCTTAGGAGCAGAGGATGCAGCTGGACTCTTTTCCTGAAGCTTTTTCAGATTTTTCGGTCGATCCAATTGATTTCATGTGCCGATAATATGAGATCCATTAATAAATATTTGATGGATGAAAAGAAGACATAATTGATAATATATGCATGCATCTTGTCTGTAATGCTTTTCCAGGTGATCACTTTGCTGATACTGCAAGTTTTTTTCTTGATAAGCTCGTGTTGGAACTTTTTTCCTTTGTTTCATTCGTGCCAGACTCCTAGCACTCTGATGGCCTGTGTTTTTGGTGCTAGTATGATTATGTAATTTTGAAAAAGGATGTCTTCTTGTGGTGCATTCAAAATTAGGAGTTCAGATTTGGCTGGGTTGACTATGATTCCATTGAAATAATAGAATTATGAGCAGATCCTTTTAATTTCTTTGAGCTGTTCTTGTTTTGAGTAATTATAGTAATATAGGTAGTGATTGTGATATTAATTTTTATTGGACTTCCATTATCAAGGTTGGATTTTTGACTTTTCATCTGGTACCCTTTCATATTGCTAATTGTAGTAATAAAGGGATCATAGTATATTCACTATAGTAGAAGAGATATTGTGTCACCCTGGTCAATGTTTTCCTCTACTTTATATAGTTCTATGAGTCCAAAGTGGATTATAACTTTATTTGATCTATCTGTGAAGCAGTCTATAATAATATTGATAAGCTTGTTGAAGATCTTGATATGCTGTAGTGTGGTTATTAGTCTTTGTGTATTGATGGAGTTGTAAGCCTTGCTTATATCTTGAAAGAATATATGGCATAGTTTGTTTCTTTCTCTTGTATCTTCTAGAACCTGGTTTATGATTGTTATTGGTTCACATGTACTGTTTTCAGGGAGAGTAGCCTAGTTATTTTTGTAAAGGATTGGATAAGTGCTGAGGACCTTTATCAGTCTATTGTTAATAATTTTATGAATATCTTTTTAATGAATTCAAGGAATGTAATTAGTCTTGTGATATTGATGTTATGGTGCCATTCCTTAGGTTTAAGAATTGGGTAGATAGTGCCTTGTTTCCATTCTTTTGGTAGTTTTTCGCTAGTTAGTATATCATTAAACATGGTTGTCAAGTATTCAATTGTTGATATATTGACATATTTAAATGCAATGTATGGAATGCTTAATGGCCCGGAGGCTAATTTGTTGCTGGTACTAGATATAACTTCTTTAACTTCTGCTACAGTAATGAGTGTCATTATATATTTGTACCATTCAGATTTAATCTCACTGATAGGTTGGTATGCTTATTATTACATGGTACCTTTGTGTTTGTACATGTATCTGTACTGTGTTTATGTCTGAAAGTGTTCTCTGACTTGTTCTTTTATCTCTATTAGGTTTACACAAGTATTTTTTCTGATCAAACTTCTTTGATCAGCTTGGTTGTGATGATATTTCTTTTGTGATTGTCTGAAACTGATCTGATCATCTGTTTTTTGTCTGTATCATATCATTGGTTTCTTCTTTTGCATGCGATGATAATGTTGTCTCTGTTTTTTTTTCTTATTTCTGTCTTTCTTGCAACCTTTTCTGTCTTAATCAGGATGTCTATTACTTTGATAGCTTCTTCTTTTGTGCTGTCTGGTGACTATGTTTATATGTAGACTTTGTCTTTAATGGCATTGTATAGTATTTTTATTTTTTCTGTGTCACTTTTTTGTTGAGGCTTGTATTGTAGAAGAATTTATTTATGGTATTGATTCAGTTGCATAAGGAGAATAGATCTTGTAGTACTCCGCCACTTGAGTCTGTTTCTTTGTTTTTCACAGTATCTTGGAATGTGTTTTTTGGCTGCATTGAAGATAGTTTGTCTAAGTCTGTTCCATTGCTTATCCATATCTATATGATTGTTTTCAATGTTGTCTGCCATATTTGTTATGTTCATGTTTACATCACCTGCAAAGGATTTCTATTGTTCTTGTATAGTCTGTTCCCATAATAGTCTTGAGTTGGAGTTAGGCATTGTTGGCATTTGTTTCTTGATTCTATTTGTCGGCTCTCGATATACATATATGATTTGTGCATTATGGTCTATTAATATATCTAACTGGTCAGAGCTGTATGCATCTATTGTGCAGCATGTTGGATGAGAGCTAGTCCATATCATATCTATTCTGCTTGCTGATATGTTATAGTGTTCTTGTAAAGGGGTGTATCGTGTATACTCTCTATCTTGGAAATTGTGATGTCTATATGAATTAACCATGTCTAGTTCAGTGAGTTGTTGGCAAAAGCGATCTGTTCGATCTTTGTGTATCTTCCTAGTTGCACTTATTCAGTCTAGTTTATGGGAGTGGCTACAATTGAAGTCCTCTTCTATAATAATGTGCCAATTATCATGGTTTCATTGCTTGAATCACTTGATAATTTGTTCTTGTATTTCTTTTTTGAGTTTATCCACACTGACAGGTATGTATGTTCCTATAATTCTGCAAAAGTTCTTATTCAGTAATGCAATATCAATACATATGGCTCTGAACTAGAACTTTTACACTTGAATTATTCTATCTGAGAGAGGTTTTTTGATAGTGATGTCAACTCCTGCTCTAATAGATCTGTCTCCTATCCACTATGTAGCATATATTGATATTTTCCAGGTCCTTGTCTCCTGATCAGTTCCATTGGTCTCAGTAAAAATAATAATATCCCAATTGTTAATTTGACATATTGTGAACCAGGGTTCTCTTTTTAATTGATTGTTGAGATCCCTGCAATTGAGTGTGACTATTATCCAGTATGGGAGATTGGAGTTTCTGTTTTTTGCGTTATGTAGTATTTCTAGAGTATGATATTCATACTGTTTTTGTTCAGTGTCATAGGGTTCGTTCATGTTTATTGACTTGTGAGAGTTCAGTTGGCAATTATCTATTGCTTGTTCTTATATTGTTGTGATGCAGTGTGTATAGTTGTCCTAAGGCATAAGTGAGTTAGAAGTGTTTTTTGATTGTTTGTCATAGTTGTTTATATCTTGTTATAGATGTGGGGATTAATAAGTAAATTTTTTTAGTGTGGAAATATTGCTTGTCATGTTACCCATGTTTAATATTTGGTGAGGGGAGGAGAGTGGTTTGTGCCTATTGGGATTATATTAGTGATTGTAAAAACGAGTGTATTTATTGTTCAGTCCATATTGCCAATAGATGTATATAGCTGTTGTTGTTGTTGTTGTATATTATTCAAGTCTAATATATGCTAGGTGATAGATTTGCTATGGTTACAGTTTTGTTCTTGGTCTTCTTTCATCCCTTTTACATTGTTGTAACAGTGTTGTTCTAAACTATCTATTCTTTCGTCAAGATCATATAGTACTTTCTTGATAGTCTTAAGTTCACGTTGGATTTTGGCCAGCATGTTTACTATACCTTGATTTTTGTCATGTTGAGTATTTGGCAGTTGTTATTGAGTGGTTCTGTTTTTCACTGCAGATGCGTATGATCCTGAGATGGCTGTAGTCTTTCTTGATAGTGGATTTATTAGTTTGTGGATAGATACTGAATTCGCTAGTCTAAAGTGTTAATACAGTTTCCTGAATTTGTTTGCTTGTTCATGATTGAAGTCTTTCCACTATTTTCTTCTCTCTTTAATAGTGCAATTTGCCACTAGGTATTGTGGACTGTCACAGATGATGCAGAGCTTGGTGTTGATCAGTTTGCATTCAAGAACTGTTTTAGCTAGTGTGAAAGTTTTGGTGAATACTTGCTAAAGTATATTTTCATTACTGAAACTGAGAACTGCATATTTTCTAGATTTATATAATAAGAGGTGGGGAATGTAACAAGTTTTGGCCTCTATTTCTTGATAGATGATTTGAGGTCAAAAGCATTTGTATTAGGTAGAAGGTTTGTGAGTTTGAGAGAATGATTGCCCTAATTTTTCATTTGTTCAAGATCCCACTCTGCATCAAAGATTTTTACTGAGTATGTTTTGATTAATGTACTCCATTGATTTAGGAGTTTGAGTTTGTCTTTTTCTATTGGTGAATGTGATTGTCATGGATTGCCACATGTTTTTAATAGTCATTTTTATGTTGTTGATCTGCTCAAATTTGGTGAAGGTATGTTGTACGTCTATAAGTCTTGTATTTAAGAGGATGTCCTATACTCTTATGCTGTATTTCTTATTAAGTCTATATATGGTTTTTTCCATATGTGATAAGTGGAGATTGTCTGTGTTTAGTAAGATAAGGTTGCATATATTATCTGCTGCTTATTGATCTTTGAATATAGTAATGATGTAGTCTTCATCTTCGTGACATTTATTTTGAACTAGGAGAAGGCCTTCTGGGGAGTTAAGGGCTTTTGTAATATGAAGTATTTTTTTGTGAATTGTTTCTCCAGGGATTAGTGAAGCTTTCACTCTGAGCTTAATTCTTTCTTATCTGGATTTGAGTCTGAGGTCAAAGAGTGATCTAGGTCATGATCTTGAACTGGGTGTATACATCGAAGGTATTTTGTTTTTTTTTTTTTGTTGTTACCAGCAATCTATCTGCCAATCATCTTCTGTTTCTGAAAGTTTCTCATTGAGATCCATGTCAATATTGGAGTCATCTAACCTTGCTGTGTGCTATGCCAGGGGTTCTGTGTTGATGTTTGCCTATTCTGTAGCTGCTAAAGTTTGAAGTTGCTCTCGTTCGAATTGCTCATTCCATGAGCTGAAATTGCTGTTGTGTTTCCATTGCTGCTTGTTGCTATTATGATACTATTTGTATGGTTCTGTTCAGGGGCAGGGATTTTTTTGGAGGGAGAGGATTGTTCTTTATTTTTACTTTCGCTTTGAGTTGTTGTTATGTGCTTTTTTTCGAGTGTCTGTTCCTTTTTCCTTTCAATAAGAGTGTCTTTTCACTCAGATATCTTGTCAATGTTGTAGTTTGACCTGCTGGTAACATATTGTTATCTCTTAGGTCTCTTCATGTCCTATTTCTCTTTGTCATTTTGTTGCCTGGGTTTGCTGTACCACAGGTAAATGGGAAAGAGTTATGAAACTAATCAATATTTTTGATTATTTAATAGTTATTTAATAGTTTTATTTTATATATGTATATAAAAATAAAATATAATTTAAAAATAAATATAAAAATAAATATAGTTAAATACAAAATAATATATAATTATTTTTAAAGTTCTAAAATTTTTTATTGAATAAATAAAAATATCCATTTTATTATAATCTAATTCCAATTGTTATTGTTTTGTAAATTGAAAAATAGTTATTATGCATTAATTTACTAATTCTAGTTTTACTATCTTATTATTATTTTATCTATTTATTTTTTCTTTAGCTAAATTAATGATTATTTTGTTTGTTAAACTAATCTCTTTTAAAGAATTGTCAATTTCAATATATTTATTAATATTCATAGTATCTCTATTTTTATAAGATAATTATATAATTAAATTCTGAATTTTTCTTTCATCTATTTTTAATTTTTCAAATGGTACTAATTCTTCAGATATAGTACTATCAAAAAAAGGTATAGGGGAATCATTATCTTCTAAAGATAATAATTGTAATAATAATAAAATTTAAGTTATTTTTCAAGAATTGAAAATAATATTATTAGAAACATTATTCCATGCTTCAAATACCCAATCTATAGCATATTTGATATTTATATTTCTTGACAAATTATCTTTTCCATATATTAAATTAAATTGATCAACTTTAAACTTAACAAGTAATTTATGACATTGTGCCTATAATTAAATTAAAATAGTTATTTTTTATTAGTTATCAATAATATAAGATTAAAATAATAATTATTTACCTTAAAAGAATATATAATATTAGCATCCATTGATTGTAAATAAGTAGTGATATTTGGTGACAAAGTATACAATATAATTTTTTTTTAAATAGCTGGCTCAGTCTTACTTTATTTGGATTAAGTAGAGATGTACATATATTGGTTATACTATGACTACCTATGTTAACCAAATTTAGTTTGATAGAAATACTTTACCTCATGGCTTGTTGCCACTCTAGAAGGGGGGCTAACCTGCCAAGGCTAGGTTAGTGCTGTATAAAATTTTGAAAATGTAAGAAAAATGTATGAGATTTGTGGTGTATTCTCTAATATAGCTGTTGACCAGATTGATATATTGGCCCTTGATATGTCTTTCTGCTTCATTGAGCCAGACGTGTTTGATTTGTGTGCTATATTTGGCAGTTCTTTCTATCTTTCTGGTGATTCCTTGTTGAGTTTTCCATTTTTAGAAGTCTTCACATCTTGTTTTCCAGATTATGTGGAGGTATTGGCTTGTTTCTTATCTGATCTCCTTGAAATATTGGAGTCTGATACATTTGCCTGGGATGCAGGACATTGCTAATGGTATTTTTCTTTCAGTATTGTATCTTTGATTGTGATTTTGAGGTATTTGGTGTACTTGAGGGAGGTGTTTTCTCTGTATTTGATTATTTGTGTTTCCAGATCTTCTTTTATACTGTGTTGTCTTAGTTTCTTGATTGTGATAGTTTCTAACTACTTTGTTGTTTCCTTTTGTTGTTCACGACATAGAAAAGGGTGTGTGTTTGTTTCTTTTTCTCCACATTTTTCACATTTGTCATCCTTATATATACTTGGTAAGCATGTGTTGAGTTTGATCTTGATAGGCAGTTCTTCATTCCAGAGTCAAAGATTAAATTTTCTTTGTTGTTGGTCTTCCCAATTGGTTAGTAGTTTACTCATCTGTGTTGGTTGCAGCATGGTCATTGTTGTTGACCAATGGATTTGTTCGATAACCTTGTCACTGAATTCAGTTCTTGTTTTATTGAGAAGTCTCCATTTTGCAAGGTGTATAGCTCTGTGAGTTCTTGGGTCATTTTTTTTATAGGGATGTCTAGGAGTCTATTGTCCCACTGTGGAGTGAGTGTGTACTGTAGGTTTTATATGGGGTAGACTTTGATGTTCTTTTTTTCCAGTTTCATTTCCAGCCTTGTGTTTACGTTTGCTAGTTAGTCTGCTTGGTTATTATATTTGTTGCCTGAATATGCTTTAATTTTGCAAAGGTTAAGTTTGATATAGTTTTTCTTGATTAGGTCTTTTAGTTGTAGTAGAATTCCAAGGTTTTTCTGTTTTCTTAGATTGGTGATGTAGTCAGTTTGAATAATCTTATGGATACTGTTGATTGCGGCTTGACTATCTATGTGAATATTTGCTATGTGTAGATCTTCTTCAAATATGTGGATATTTGTTTCTTTTTCAATAATTGTCCTTTCTTGTTGGAAGTATTTTTGAAGTGCCGTGCTAATTGAGTTAGATGAGATCCTATTTCTGAATTTGGTAGTATTTGTTATATTGTTTTGTGTGGAGTTTCGACTCTGTTGTATAGGGAGTGTTACAATATTTTCTCTTGTGATGTTGAAGGTACATGGATAGATGGATTGTTTGTTTTGATTGATATTACATCCTATGCATTCTGTTAGTGGAGATTCATTAGATTCCTGGGCATAATGCCTGTACGTGGTCTTATTGGCATCAATTTTCCTTTGTTTTCTGCCAATTGCCATTGTGTTGTTGATTTCTGTTGCACTCCAGTGTAGTTTTGCCATGTTTGTTTGAGTTGTAGGTGTACATTGGAGAAAAGAGTTGATTTTAGTTTGTCATTGTGTCAGTAGTAAGCAACCAGTCTTGTAATTGCCGTTGGAGTGTAAAGAACCAAGTGGAGGTTGGGCCAGGTAGGGCTCTGTTATGCAGTCTAATAACTTGACACCAGCTAAGAGGTTTTTTCTTGTTGCTATTTTTTTTTTTTTTTTTTTTTTTTTTTTTAAATGCTGGCGTAGTCATGCCAAGTAGCTTTTATTTAATCATTAATAT
>CAJVPT010006633.1:0-10846 GCA_910592055.1 Acaulospora colombiana
AAGAAAAATTTTTAAATTTAAAGTCAAAAAATATTTCCGAAGAAAATATACTAGTTAAAATTTTTTTTATTAAAATATATTAGTTAAAATTTTTTTTATTAAAATAAAGCCAGGTTAATTTAAACATATTTAATTTAATTATTTAAATCAAAGCAGTTATAGTTAAGATGCTTTAAAACAGATTCAAAATATATCAAATCAGTTTCAAATTGTTTTTGCATCGAATCCAAATCAGATTCGGATTTGGATCAGATCGAATCAAATCAAATTCGGATTCGAATCGGAACGGATCAAACTGTTATGGTTTCAAATCAGATCGGATCAGTTTAAAACAAATTGGATCCATATCCAATTCATATTCATAAAAACCGGATTGGATCGAATCTAGTTAAAATCTGATCTGATTCGATCTGCTGTGATCACTATCCACAGGTCAGAAACTAACCACTACATTATTGATCCATAGATTTATTTTATTATACAATATACTTTTATTTCTTTTATTATATACTTTATTTTTTTCATTGTATACTTTGTTATATACTTTGTTTTTTTTTATTATATACTTTTGTTTTTTTTTATTATATACTTTATTTTTTTAATCATATTTTTTGTTTTTGTTTTTTAAGTATTCATAGCCAGACTAGATTGTCAATTTATTAATTAATTGAAAACATAAGTATATTTTCATTTAAGCAACATGATACATACTATAGCCAAACCATTAATTCTAATCTAACTAATCTGTTATAAGCATAAAAGTCTCTAAATTCAACCTTGAAAACAATATTTTACTCTGTAGTATCTTTGGATAAAAACTCTTCTAATTCACTATATTATTGTCAACAAGTTGTCACTGTTATATATAATACCAAGCTTCTGAAATACAGGAAGCTACAAAAAATAGATTGAAAAAAAGGGAAGAGGGGATATCTAAAAATAATTAAACAGATAACAAGAAAATAAAAAGTAAAAATTTGAAAAAAATATTTCCAGTTTTCTTTAAAGACCTACTTTTTAAGACATCTTTTCAATAAAAAATACTTAATTGAGATATCCTTTCTTTTTTTGACCATTTGAGGAACTTATCCATTCTTGATCTTGATTTCTTTCTTGTATACCATCTGAGAAAACTTATTACCTAGTAAAAGTCTTTACTTCCAGGATATACTTGGTTTCAACTTTTTTTGGATAGTAATTTTTTATCTATCTGCAATAAAAAGACAACTTATGATAGATCCAGATTCTTATATGACCTAGTAGGAACTGGACCATATTGTTTCAATATTATACCTTCTAATAGCCATGTTTAATTAAAGGAATTTACTAGTATATATCTTTT
Source organism: Acaulospora colombiana (assembly GCA_910592055.1). Lineage (NCBI taxonomy): Eukaryota > Fungi > Glomeromycota > Glomeromycetes > Diversisporales > Acaulosporaceae > Acaulospora > Acaulospora colombiana. Next base: position 1,343 of record CAJVPT010006633.1, read on the forward strand.
ATTACACAAAAAACTGGATTTTTCAATAATCCTTTTGCCTTATAATGGTGGGAAGGTCTCAAAAGCAATAGGGATTCTTATTAATTGTGATATCTTTTAACAACTTCTAGGAAAATACATTCTTGATTGTAACCAAAGGATTAGAGCTCAGTATGGACTAAAGGCCATTTGGTTTTATTGCTTGATTGGAATAAAAAGAATACTTTGGTCTTGAACTTTGCCTAATTAGAATAATAGAAAAAAAAGATTTCTGTTTGAATAAATAATAGTTTTTTCATCACCTAGGAACTTGTTGCTTGTATCTTATTGATCTTATAGAACTTGATTTATAGGTTAACCCTGGAGTGAACATGGGACATCAATAAACTCTTTCAATTATCAATAATGTCATTAGAACATGTAAAGTGACCAGTATGGACTAATTTATATTCAATTACTAATGTGTTTCATATCAATCAATCAAAAGCCGAGTAATATTATGCTATCAGAAATTTAGGATCAAATTAAGATAAACAAAATCCTTTAGAAAAACCATAAAAAACAGTAAACACTTTAAGAGGGAATAGAATAACATGAGTAGGTGAATAATAAGTCTTTTCCTGCTAACAAAACTTTATTTTTTGTTACTTTCAGCTTTGTAAGATGATATTACACTTGTCAATTCTTTTACTTCTTAGAATCTTCTTGCCTTTAGTAGAGGAAGTGCATACTTAAGTCTTTTCAGATCATTAGAGGTTTAAGTTTTTATTCAAAGGAGTTTATAAACAAGTAAGAGAGGATAGGAGAAATACAATATATAAAGACAAGCTTCAAGTTGTTTTAATGAAAGTATAAAGATTTTATTAGCAAGGAAGTATAAAATTTCTTGAAAACATCTTTTTTGTATGTGGTTAAAGGATTAGTATAAAGAGTTTTTTTTATAATATATCATATTTTTTGTTTCCTTTATTATATTTTTTGTTTTTTTATTATATACTTTATTTCTTTTATTACATATTTTTTTTTTTTGTTTTACAATTATGTATTTTATTTTTTTAACTATAAATTTTATTTAAAATGTCAAATCTTGATTAAATTAATACTTTTTTTACAGATCCTCTAACCATATACAAAAAAGATGTTTACAAGAAGTTTTTATACTTCTTTGTTAATAAAGTTTTTTAAAACAACTTGAAATATGACTTCAAAAATCATCTTTATCCTTTTTCTTTTGTTTACTAACCTTTTTATTCAAAAATTTAACTTCTAGTGATTAAGAAAAATCAAGTAATACCTTTAATACCAATAGCAAAAAAGTTTTCAAAGGAAGAAGAACTAACTATAAAGTACTTGAAGATCTATTTAACTTTTGAAACGAAAGATTTATAGAGATTTTTTGCAGTAAAAAGACTTATTTTCTTCTTTTTTGACTATTTTGACCTTTTTAAAGCTTCCACTTTCATGGTTTTTTGGAGAATTTTATTTAATCCAATTTGATCCTAAATTTTGGATAGCATAAATTCTCACTAAAAATAATTGGTTGACATAAAGCACATTAGTTTTTGGAATATAAACCAATTTTTATTAATCATATTCATATCCGATGACATTATTGATAATTGGAAAGAATATTCTGAAAATGTTTGCCTCCAAAAGCTCAAGTCCCTTAATAAAGATTTTTATAATATCAAAAGATTAAAGATAGATAATATGGATTGCAAACTTCTATCTCTTATCTAAGTTTCTCAAGTGATAACAAAATTTTAATAAAAAAAAGCTAAAATCTAAATGTTTTTCTTGAGATATTCCAATCTAGTGCTCACTTAAATAAAAGACCAGTTGGATTGACTTATCTGATATCACAAGTGATAAAAAAAATTTTTTTCTTTCAAGGTTCAAGTGAAGTAAAAAGACTATCCCAATCACAGATCTTTTTTGAGAAGAGATTGTTTTTATTTTTGGATTTTTTTAATGGATCTTGAATTGTTTCCTCTTCTAATCATTTTCTTCTTTCCCTTTTTAACTTAGCAATTCATTGGTTTTTGGACAATCAACAGTGACAAACTGTTGACAATGATCCTAGTAGATAGAGATCATTATCAATCTATTGGGGAAGTATAATATTGTTTCCAAAATCTGACTTAGAATACTTACATATAAAGACAAGTTAGTCACTTTGTGAAAGTCTGTAAATTATTGTAGATTTATTTTAATTTCTCAATAAAGACAAGCCATTGTGGCATGATTGCAGGTTTAAAAAAAATTAAAATTAAAATGCTAAATCTTAAATTCCGAATTTCCTTTTATTTATCGTAATTTTTGAACTTCGATAGGAAATAAGATCCGAAAATTATTAAAACAATATAATTATTATAGTACGAAAATCCGAAAATAGTGATGAGTGACGCAAGGAGAATACCCCCTATGTCATCTATTTTTGGCTCCTAATTACAGTATATCTGATTATATTAAGATATTATAGATATTATGAAATAGTATCAATGCTTAAAAAATATATTTCATACTATTTTTGTAGATTACCTCGGGATTAACATATACTGTGAAAACTTCGTGTACATTTGAAAGCGCTGATAACGTAAAATCTATCTTACTTTATGGCAGAAGAATCTAGCAAGATATATATGTTATTTATAGTTATATCTATTCTAATTTTATATTTTTTTTTGTCGTACTCCTTTTTTAACTATACCCGATAAGCCGCGTTATAAAGAATAATGAACATTCAAGTTTTTAATTATTACATAGTTCATTTTAAAATGACTTTCTATGATTTAACATGAAAATTATGGTTTAATTTTCACAATATGATGAAATCCACAAAACATGAAGCTTAAAATAGACATATTCCTAAAAATATTAGTCAACTATTCCTTATGAATGTAAAGAAAGAGAACTTGAAAGTAGTTCTAGCACATCGAACGCAAATAATACGTAAATGCGAACTCGGTTTATTAAGGGATTTATCTTCCAATACTTCCCAATTTTCTATATAAGCACCGAAGAAAAACTCACAAAAATCAATTTCTCTTCATTACAAAATGTTCAGATTATTTGAGTTAACCGTGCTATTATTAGCCCTCTTAGTTGTTACTTCTAGTGGTATAAGTATACCTTATCCACGCGCTCCTGATTACGAAGAAAATATCACCGCAACGTTAGAAGATGGTTCCGTTTTCTGTTCGTTTCTTCCACCAGATTATGGTGGTGACATTAGTGGTAGCGAAGGTGATGCTGTCGCGTTTTGCAATACACCTAGTCCAAATGCGCCTGGTGCCAGAATCTTTCCCGATGGATTCATCAGATCATATCACTTCAATACTAGTGATGGTTATATCCAGGTCACTGGCACTATTAATAGAGATGCATACGGTCTAAAGATAAGCGACGAGGGCGGTCAGTACGATAGTGTAGGCTCTCCTCCTCATGCGGCCTGCGCTAATTATGATAAATTTGTAAACTTGGTCGAGCCTGATGTCGAATTATTCTGTATTCGTTGTTGTACTGACACTTCCCAATGCGATACTAGCCATAGCCAAGATGGATGCAGATCTGTTATTCCGGGCGATTACAGTTAAATTAGAATGTTACTCTTATTTTTTTCTCTTTCAATCTATTAATGTTATAATTTGGTGTTCAGTTGTTAAATTTATATTATTTCTATGTAATATATTGTAACTTTACTTGCATTTTACATAAGTTAAATTGTTTATTGCTTCCTTAGTTCTTTAGAATTTCAATTAATTAATTGATTTATGCATATTAGTCTATTATTTTTAAGCAATAATATTACCTTTTTATATTCTTCTAATATTAAATATTTTTTAATTGAACTGTTAATCTTGATTTATTTGAAGTTATTGTGTTAATTTTAATTATAAAAAGTTAATCTCAAATATTTGATTAGCTTTAATATATAATACAAAATTTTTCTTATTAATAAAATACATAATAATTTATATAAGAGAAAAATTAAGTGGTTTTTAATATTTAAACTAGACTTGTTTTAGTATAATTATTATTATACTTGCTAATTCTAAATTATTCAATTTGTTACAAAGTTTTATTATTTGTTCTTTTTTTTTAAAATATCTATAAACTTTTGAGAAGATAAATCTTTAAATAATAAATTATATTATTAGAAATAAACCTTTATAGAATATTTTATTTTTAAAAAATTTCTTATATTCTAATACCATTTTATAGATTTTTATAATAATATAATATATTATATTTTAATTTCTATTTGGAATATTAATATTTAATAACCTATGGGTTTATAATTGTAACATATACAATGTTAGGAAGTTATTTAATTATCATGTATCTGAATTAAAGAAAAACTTTATTAAATATAAACTAGAAGCAAACAACTTTGAATTGTTAATAAAGAAAAAAATAGTCTTTAAATACATGGTTTTCCAATATAAATAAATATAATAAAAAAAAATTTTTTAACCACCAGTTCAGCTTTTACTTTATTAGATATAGTTTTTTTTTTTTTTTTTTTTTTTTTTTTTTAGTCATACTGACTGAGCTTTTATTGATATTCTTGATAAGTACAGCTGTTAGATTACAAGAGAAAAGACTTATAACTATGTAACTATACTACCCTTTTCTCAATATAATCTGATTTTACCCATTTCTTAAGTGAGTATCATCTTATCAGTTACCTTACTTTGCCTGGGCACCTAGCATTCCAAGGATCCATTAGGGACTACCATTTAATTCAAGAAACATTTTTTGTTGTGTATTCCTTAGAGTGTGATTGATTCTTGTAATGAAGGTGTGTTCAAATCTTGTATGACGTACTTGCCGTGTTCAGTTTTCTTCAGAGGCTAGGTCACTTGATGCTTCAATCTCCATGCGGTTTAATACAGAGCCCCAACGATCATTGGTGTATCTTGCGGCGACCTAAGTTTTCCATTGTTCATTCTTAACCACTCTTCAAAGATGGCCTACAGGGATTTTCCTTGGTTAAACGAGACCATCAGCCTCTCTCAAATACGTCTGCCCCTGTGGTTCCCATTATAAGTATTATGCTTCCTCACAATCCAAGACCAATTTGGTCTCATCCCTCTGGTAACTTTCGTGGCTGTACAGATGACCAAAGTCTTTCAATATCTCCCATGAGTCTAGTAATTTGAAAACAGATAGATTCTTTATTAGGTTGGTAGAATCTTGAGGCAATCATTATTATTCCTGGCATTCTTTCAGTAGCTTCACATATTCTAGGCAGCATGGGTGTCATAACTTTATTTATCCTAGTACTAAAACTGACTAAGACTTGTGTGACCTGTTTTTGATGCACCATGGTCAGACAGTGATATTTGATAAGTTGGATGTGTGCAAGAACACATGTGGCTAATAAGCATGTATCCTGTACAATGTGACATATTATTGTGAATATCTTTCTTGAGTGGGATTGAACTGGTAACTCATAGATAGTGACCTGGAAGTGTATTCACTGTACTATTGACCTACAGATTTGGATATAGTTTTTAAATATCAATATAATATATATTAAAAATATAATTTTAAATCTATAAAGCTACAATATGATTATATTGAACATTCTCAAATATGTTGTTATCTCTAAAGTGAAAAATAGTGAAAGATCATTAGTGCGAAAAAATTTTGAAAAGAAAAAAAAAAAAGATAAAAAAATAAATGAGTAGATGAAGTGATTAATTTACAGTATATATACAATTCCTTGCTATGCAATTTATACAAGGAAAAGAAAATTTTATTTGGTGTATTTATTAAAACTTCTCAAGTAGTACTAAATATTCATTTATATATAATAGTGGAAATATCAGTGTGTGGTTTGATCATATTTCAAATTCTCTAATAATTTTTGCACAATATCAGTTATATTTCAGATGCCTTTATCTAAATTCTTAGAAAATGTAAGAATCTCATCTATTATCTTTAGTAGCTGGCTTGTGTTCTTTTGTGAAAACTTTCAAAACATCAGTGCAGATTATATACATGAGTAAGATATTAATGCTTCATAGAAGAGGAGAAGTCTTTAAAATAAGCTATTGAGTTACTTTCTCAAGAGATATGAAGAAAAGGAGACAGATTCAGTCCATTTAGAAATGAGAAGAGGTTAAGAGCAGGAACATATGTATTGATACTCGTAGGCCAATCTATAGATTATTTTCTTTGATTCTTATCATTTTTGTATAATAGTATAATAAAGATCACTATTTATATACACCATTCTTTGTATTCTAAAAGCTGAGTCAAGAAAACCAGTATTCTATCTTTGATCTTTACCTATTCAATAGAGCTGGAGAAATCTATCTGATGATTAGAGGTAGGTGACTACATCTTTAAAAACTAGATGCAGCATCTTATAACCTTTATTATAGTTAGATAGACTTTTTCTGGAGATAATCAATGACTTGTGTGAAAATATGTTCAATATCCACCTACACTAGACCTAATAACTTATGGTGAACCCCAGGTTTTTATGAAGTTAAGAAAATACATTTTAGATATATGAGATGATCAATAGAGGCTTGTTTATATTCTTTTACTAATGTATATTCTTTTGTCCAATCACTATGTGAGAAACTTTATGCTACTCAAAATTTAAGATCAAACTGAGATAGATAAATTTCTTCAAAAAAAACCAAAAATGAGTATTATTAGAGCTACTACTATAACAAGAGAGTAAATGAGTATGTTATAATAAGTCTCTTATTATAAATATAGCTCTGTGGTATTTCTCTACTAAGTGAGAGGACCAAAGTACTTCAGTTTTTCTTTCTTTTAGAACTTTTTTGCCATTAATAAGAAAGATGTTTTATGGCTTGGGTCAATAAAAATTATGTTTTTATATTGAGAGGAATTTTTACAAGAGGAAGAGAAATGTGATGGCAACTTTTGAGCTTTTTTTAAAGTTGGTTTAAGGAAAGTATTAAGGCTTTTTTAACAAAAAAGTATAATAACTTTTTGCAAATGTCTTTTTTGTATACTGTATAATCAAATAATCAATAGAAAGAGTGTATATAATACAGTGAATCTTCTATATATATATCTTCTTTGAGGATGAATTAAAGTGTATATACTGTATAGAGAGGTATATATATATAGAGAATTAATATCTTATTGATTAATTTCATAGGATTGGAAAACTAGTATTAATTTTATATTATTTCAGGGTCTCGACCTCATATTAAAGAACTGATTTTATTTATTTCAACTAGATTTTTGGAAAAGGTGATTTGAAAGATTTAGTTCACTGAGATTTAATTAATAATACAATAATATTTATGATTAGTACATATAAACTATTATAAAGAATCTTCATAATTATCACATATTCTTAAGGTTCGAGTTAATCCAATCTACTGTATCATTTCTACAAGATTGCATAATCAATCAATGATATTTATAATTAATACCTGTAAATCATTATGAAGAATCATTATAATTATTACATGTTCCTAAGATTCAAGTTAATTCAACTCATTATTACTACAAGATTGTATAATAATATAGATTATTATTATTTGATTAATAGTATGATAACATTTATGATTAGTACCTATAAAAATGATTATCTATATCATTGAATTATCGATCTTATATATATCTAAAAATTATCATTATTAAATTAATAATGTAATAATATTTATGATTAGTATCTGCAAAATCATAAAGAATCTTTATGATTATTATATATTTATAAGGTTCGAGTTAATCCAACCTATCATTTTACAAGATTGCATTAATTAATATTCATAAAACTATCGTAAAGAATCTTTATAATCATCACGTGATCATATCTATTTTTTTAACATGATATTTCTATACCTCTTCAAACTCCTTAATATAGTCAAGAATATTCTTCTTCCTTGTTCAGAGTGCACATTTCTATTCACATTTAGTCTAGTCACCTATGTTTACAAATTTAGTCTGATAGAGAAGAAGTTATATTGCATCTTTATATGATAATAATATCACTGAGAAGCTACGATCTTCTTATAGAATTTTCTGTAATTAGATAAACAAGAATCTCAATACAGTGTCAAGGTTTAATAGCTATAATACAAGCCTTCAACTTCGAAGAACTTAAATGTCTATTAGTTTTAGTAACATCATATCTGGTATTTGATAAGTATGCATGTTTGATAATATTAATTATTATTTTTGTGTTATGTGAAAATCACAAGTGTATACTATATAAATAGAAATAAAACTTATATAGTGGAAATAATAAAAAATTATGCAATGCAAAATATAGAGAGTGTGCATATATTTCTAACTTCTGAGCTTAAAAATATGATATAGCATATATACAGTATATAAAGAGTGTGCATATATAGAGGATGCATATATGGAGGGTTTACTTTTTTCTTTTTCTTTTTTTTTAACTAGTCCAACTGACAGGACGAATCTTTATTGACGAATCAGTAGTACATTTTTGGATTACATGAGTAATTCATATGATCTTATTTTAACTACCTATCCTAACCTAGTCTGCCAATTTTACTACATAGTGATACCATTTTCGTCAGTTGCTCTGCTCTGTCCAGGACTATAGTGTTCTGAAAGACTGCTATAAACTTCTTATTAATTTTCAAGGGGCTTGTGTACTGTGTTCCTTAGTGTGTTTTTGTTTACTGCTTGATGATTGTGTGTACCATGAATGATCCCTACCGTGTTTGGGTCTTTTACATACTAGTTGAAATTTAGATGGTGCAAGTCTCCAGTTATGTTCTTGATATTCAGGTAATTCAATGGTGTTACAACGATCGGGTGGCATATAACCTTCCATTGCCTCATTTTTAACCACTCTTGCAAGTTGACCTTATAGGGGTTTTGGGTTGCTCAGAAGGTTTTATTCAAAAAAAGAGTTGCATCATAAAGGAAGATATGAAAAAGATATATATGATACCATATCTTAATACAAGAAAAAGTATTAGAAGAGTCCAGATGCTAACAATCCCATGTCCCACAATATCTTTGGAAAGAGCAATTAGGAAAACAATAGATAGCAATTAAGTATTTATACAGAGTCTACAGAGGCCAATCCAGCAGTCCACTTCCCAAGGTACCAAGATAGATTATATAAATATAGAAAGTTGGGAAAAAATGTTCATTAAAGAAAATATTAAAGAAAGAGTATATCAAGATTACCTAATAAAAATACTTCAGCATAATCTAGGATCTAAACAAAAGTTAACATTCTATTCAGATAGACCACTAATAAATTATGGCAATGACAATATGAAGATGAGAGTAGCATGAATCCAAATAAGTGATATAGGAAAAGAAAGTAGATTTCAAACAAGGGTAGACAGTTGGTCCTCATCCATACAGTTGCTTCCAAAAGTTTGAATCCACTTATTATGTTTTTATTATAAATTTCAACTTTGATAATTTTTAAATCATTAACGATACAGTCAAAAATTATAAATTTATATATATTATATTTTAATACTTATTCTATTTCTTGTATTTTTTAAAAAAATTTTTTATTAATATATTCTA
>CAJVPT010006634.1:0-10845 GCA_910592055.1 Acaulospora colombiana
AATCAAATAATCTTAAATTCTCCAAGATCCAGAAGAACATCAAAACTCCTTAAGGTCTAAATAGCTTAATGTACAAATCTCAATCCTTTAATATTAAAACATATTAACAAATAATGTAAACACATATATTGTATATAAGGGTTAACTTTTAAAACAAATTTGATTAAGATCCATTATAACAGTACAACAAAGCTATTATCTATAATAATAATAAAACAATATCAAGTAATTAATGTTAATAAGCTATCAAAATATTTCAAATATGGGTAGTGAACCAATCAAAACAAGTAAACAATACTGGTACCAAATAATAAACAACAATATGTGTCCTATCCATATTAAAACAGGACTAACAAGCTTAATAATAGTTATTGAAATAATATTAAGGATAAAAATTAATCTGCTTATATGACCACTCATAATGTAATATAACTATATAACAATAATATTAATCTTCACATATAAACTATTATAAATAAAGCAAAACAAATACATTAAATAGTAAACAAAGAGAAGAAGATATTATTAATATATTAGTTCAACTGATAAAGAAGCATGATAAAACAGATCAGCTATGGACTATACAACAAATCACTTAACAAAAAAATATGATATAATCCTTTACTATAATATAATAGCAACCACTTCATAAATATATATCATATTGGATAAAATTATCATCAAAATCCTAGGAATAGATAAAACAACATTTCATAAAAAGCAAATCCTTATACAGAATATTACCTATCTCTGACATAACAGAAAGGAAAAGGAGAAGAATCTACTCCAATCCTATATAAAAAACTAATATTTGGATATAATTAAGGAAAAGTTATCAAGAATACAATTCACTCTAATGGAAATTACCATTGAGTTAGAAAATAAATTAACATTGAACAATAAAATAATAATGATAATGGTCAAAAACAGAAGAAAATAAAGTGAAAACACTCAAAGGCAAAATTCAAGGCCATAATATAAGTAAGTACAACTTCTACACAACAAGAAACAGATAAGTAGCTCCATTACTCTTCACTTCATTAAAAAAAAAGATAAATACAAAGTTGAAATAATAATAGCAAATATTCTAAAAGACAATGAAAAGGAAACCAAAGTATACTTGGATAGTATATTGAAATTGTCACAAAACAAACACAACTTTTTTCAAAAAGAATTTATTAATATAAATGAATAATTAAGTTTTTACCTGGAGAAGAAGATTTTCTCAAGTGTCTAAAAGAAATAAAAAAAAAAGAAGAAGCCTTCTGTTTCAATAGCTTGAAAACAAATATACAATCAAAAATATAATACAGAGGTATTAGACAAGAAGATCCTTCAATCAATAAAGAAAGAAAAGAAAAAGATAAATGACATGTTAATCTAATAGATATAGAACACAAAATTTCTTATTATCTTATAAAAGAATATCTAAAAAGATATGGTGAGGTTCGAAATATATACAGTATATTTATAAGATTAAACCAAAAACAAGGGTCAAGACTTATATCTAGTAACATAGTTATTAAAAAATAAATTCAAAAATCTAATAGATAACTCTCTAGAAACTGAAACTATTAAGGTTATCTTTTGCAAGTAAGAACTAACAAACAGAGATATTAATGTTATTCTAATAGAACAAAACCAAAACTCTGCAAGATTACTAAGTGCTAATGATATTTATTTAAGTTTGATAGCCAAAGCACTCAATTGTATAGAAGCAAATGCATATTATACTCCAAAAATCCTTTATACTGAAAGAATAGAACTTTACAGTTATATGCTTTGCAAAAAGAGAAGTTTTCAATAAAGCCTATAAACAATACATAGTTTTGTAGAAACTATATTTGTTATAGAATATAAAGAACATATTAGCAAAAAGTAAAAAGACCTTGATACAAAAAGAAAAAGAGTCAAACCACAAAATAAAAAAGTTAAAATAAATAATGAAATACTTATGAACTCATTATTTGACAATAAATCAATAAGCTTTTTCTCTTTATCTGATAAAAGTTATCTGTCAGCAAGAAAGTCACTTCCAAGAGATCTACCTTCAAGAAGTTAAAGAAGATCTCACAAAATCCAAATTGGAAATATAAAACAAAGAAACAATAAAAGATATAAGAATTTAGTTATATGAAGTAATAAAGAATTATTGATAATCTAAGATATAACCAGTATAATAGTCTTAATAAAAACAAGCCAAATACAGAAATGGAAAATGAGGAAGATTTACTATACTATATATTAGCCAGCTTAGAAAAACTAAATAGTATAATAGCCAGACTAGAAGATAGAACAATCACTAATAGACAAACAAGATATAGTAAAAGAGAAACAAATTGTTCCTAAAAAGTATACCAGTTGTTCAAGATAACAAGAAAGAAAATAAATCCAGTTTATTATTAATAGATATTTCCAAAAAAGATAAACATTAACAAAAAAAGAAGTACAACAATATTTAATTAGATAATTTAGATTTAAAATTATTTTTACAAAATAAAAAAACTGACTTCTTGAACAAAAAAGAAAAAGATAAGGCAAATAAAATAATAATAGAAAAGAAGAAAATAGTATAAAAAAATGAGTAATAAGAACAGAAATACATAATATTAGAGATATCATTTACAAAGTTAATCAATATAGTCTTATATAAGAAATAAGTAAACAAGATATAGGTATAATGGGACTGTGTGAGACCAAGTTAGTATATAGTAATACAAAATGGGCCTTCTATAATCAGAAAAGGTAAAAATACTTTCAAAACACTAATAAAGATATCTCATATAGTATAGGAGTGAGTCTACTAATAAAAAAAGATTTTGAAAAACAAATGATATTGATGGATGAAGTAGATAGCTATATGATTGCAATAAATCTGTTAACAAAAAGAAATAAAATCTGTATTATATAGATTTATATCCTATTAGATAGATATAAATGCAAAAAAAGTGCAAACCAATTTAATAAGTTTTATTAGAGAAAAACATGGACATGGTTTTCACATAATTATAATGCATGATTTCAATGCAGTATAAAACTTATCAAAGAATAAAACATCATTCTCTAGAACATATTTCAGGTCTTCTTGATATCCAAAAATTTCTCTATTCAATTTTTTTGATAAATAGAGCTTTCTAAATATACAAGTAATATGGAAAAAAAAAGACAAAATTCTACAAGATAAGATATCACAAGTAATAGCAAAATAGATTTCATTTGGATGTTATAGAGCTTGATGAAATATACAATTTTACAATTCAATAATCAAGACATAAAAGAGACTATTAGAAATGATCATACTATGTTGCTGGTAACCTTACAAGATAATAATCTATTTATAAGAAACAAGACTGTTAGATACTATACAACAATTAAAATATGAAAAATTGATCTAAAAGAAACATTTCCTAAACAATAACAAGTCTTTCAAAAAAGTCGGAACTCTAAGCTCAAAACTTTATTGAAGCTGATACTTAATGAGAAATCTAATAAAGATAAAAGTGAACTGCAAATTAATAAAATCTGGAAAGCCTTTAAAGATCTAATTTGTAGTGTAGTATTTAACAAATTAATAATTAAGAAATAGGTCTTAAATAAGAAGAAGCAATATAAACATAGTTTAGAATTTATGCAATATAGAAAGGCTCTCTAATTAAAAACAGTTTTTAAAAAAATGAAAGTATTAAAAGAAATAGAAAAAGTGTAGAAACTCAGTATAACCATTAAGAAACTATTGAGAAACATAATATTATCTATAATCCACATTATGAAATAAAAAACTATTATATTCAATTTAATATTTCTAATATCCTCTAAACATACTTAAAAAAAGATATTCAAGATGTAATAGAGAAGCTCTAGTTTATATGCCAAAACTTAGAAATAAAAAAATAAGAAAGAGGATCTAATCAGCATTAGAACAAAGATATAACAATCTCAAATACAATTAAAAGAAAATAGTAAACTTGCTAACAAACAAAAAAAGATGTAAAATAATACTTGATTAAATCAAGGTCAAACAAGATAAAATAAAATACATCACACCAAATAAAAAAGAAATAAAAAAAGAAATAAGATGATATTATCAAGAGATCTTCAAAAAGCGAGATATCAACTTTGCTAATCTTATTGAAAAATAGAAAAGAGAATATACCAAATAGTATATCCAAGATACAGTATATAATGCAATACTCTTCTGGAGCCAATTACATATGAAAAATTTAAAAAAACACTTCATGCACTTCCAAATAACAAAGCCCTAGAAAAATCTCAAATTAGTTATAAAATTTTAAAGAAGTTAAGGCAAGAAGAAAAAAAATACTTCAACAATATCCTTAGAGGTTCTAATTATGTAGAATTACTGGAAAAAAGTATAGCAGAACCTATTCAAATTCTCAATAATATTTGTGAAAATATAAGAGAAAACAAAAAAGAGCTATGAATACTCTTTCAAGACATAGCCGAGACATATGACACTATAAATCTAAAAATGCTAACAAAAACAATGGAAAAAATAAAAGTATCCAAAGAATTTATCAAGATCATAATGAGCCTGTTCCAAAATAGAAAATTTAAAGTAATATTTGAGGATAACCTCATAAAATCAATAAGGGTAGAAGATGGAATTGATCAAGGAAAAATCATTTTATCACTGATATAAAAAATCTTTTATGATTCCTTGCTATGCAAAATTCAAGAAAATAAAAAACATAAATACAAAATGGAAGTCTTATAAAATCCTGAACTAAATAGTAACATTATTAAGAAGCTAGAATCAAGATATAAGGCTATAGCCTTTATGAATAATACCACTTAGATATCAAGATCTAAAGAAAAATATAGAAAAGATTTTAAAAACAGCAAGAATCTTTTACAAAGCAAACAACTTTTAAATTAATAGTAATAAATTGATACTAATGACTATCAATAACCCTAACTACTATTTAAAAGAAATTTATATTGAAATCAATAAAAAAGTAGTCAGAGAATTAAATATAAGAGAGCAAGCAAGGTTTCTAAGGATTTGAACAGATAATTAGAAAACTGCAATAGAATTCAAAGAAAGAGTATTAAAAGAAATCAATATTGTTATCAGAGTTTCTAAAAACAAAAAAATAATGAATAAGCAAGTTCTTTATATACTAAATAGAGTATTGATTCCAATAATAGAGTTCAGAATACAATTTTTTTTTTTTTATGCTAGCATAGCTATATTTTATTTGAATATAGTAGATATTACATATATATTATAGATAAGTTACTGCTGTTTTCCAAATAAAACTTCAATAAGAAAGAACCTACCTCATGGCAGTGCCACCCTTTCTTAAAAACAAAAAGGCTAGTAAAGAGATTTATTAGTGTAAAAAATTAAGAAAGAATCTATATTGTTTGTATTCGAATCAATGTATTCCTCAGATTTAAATCTGATAGTAATAATATCTATTCAATTACTATAATTCTATCTTTCAGGCTATCTTATAACTATAAACAAAGACTATAAAAGATTAAATAGGGGAGAAGACTTTGCATACAATTAAGAAGGTATTGGTGGAAAAGGGAAGTTGATCTTGATATGAAGTAATTTGAAAGCCACGCTACTACTACCACTTTTGTACTATCAGCTAGTTACTCTTTGAGAGCTTCATTAGTTCAGGTTACAATGTCTCTTCTTCAGCTGCTTTCAATACATCTATATTGTAGTTTCTTGTCTTCCAACTCCGATCCTTTCTTTTGATTTTCATCTTACCCTATCTAGTATGGGATCTCTGTCAATGTTTTTCCAGGTGATAATTAGTTGAGGGATCGCAAGGGGTTCTAGGATATAGGGGAAAAGTAGCTTGATTATATTATCAGGGTGTCTTTCCTTAGGCTGTGTAAGTGCTGGAGGGAGGGGCCCATCATCCAATAATCTGTTCTTCTTTGCCATTGTAATAGTTCTATCCTAGAAAAGAAAGTCTTGACACATCTGACTTGTACTTTATTGGATTTGGTAAATATTATGCTGTTTTTCCCAGAATATTACCATTTTAATAGGTTGAGCCATAATTCTTTTTTCTGCAGAATGCACATTGGTCCTACCTTTTGGTTGATACAATGATAAATCTCTCAATCTATCAATCTAATGCATCTAAAAGATAGGCATGACACTTCTTAGGTATTATCTATTTTTTATGTACTCTTGAGTCTTGTTGTAAATATAGTTTCACTTGATAGATTCATATAGTATGTTGTTAGGTTTCTTTTTTAATCAAGGCACTGACGTAGAAGAAACTGTGTCATATATCTACCTGCACTACATCACTAATGTCTTATGATGAACCCCAGGTTCTTATGGAGCTGAAGAAATGCATTCAGACACATGAGATGACCAATAGAATTTGTTTACATTCTTTTACTGAAGTGTTTTCTGCTAACCAATCATTGTTTGAAAAACTTTGTGCTACTCAAAATTCAGGGTCAAACTGAGATAGGTAAAATTCTCTAGAAAAAACTAAGAAAGAGCACTCTTAAAGCCAAACACATGACAAGAGAGTGGGTAGTTGCCTTCAAGATAAGTCTTTTATCATAGAAGAGGCTCTGTGTTGTTTCTCTAGTATATAAATAGATGGTAGTATTTTAGTTCTTTTTTCTTTTAGAACTTTTTTGCTGTTGGTAAGAAAGGGGAGTTCATAACTTTGATCACTAAAAGTTAGGTTTTTGTTTGAAGAAAATGTTTACAAGAGAAAGAGGAAGGTAAAGATAACTTTTAAAATGTTATTTCAAGTTGGTTTAAGGAAAGTGATAAGATTTTATTAATCAAGAAATATAAAAACTTTTTTGCAAATGTCTTTTTTGTGTATAGTCAAAGAATTAGTGGAAAGAGTTGATAATGAGAGTTCAGAATGCAATATAACATATTGTCTTGAAAAATATACAATAATTTAATAGCAGCATATCACAAACTCTTCAAGAACAAAATAGCTTTATGTAGATTTATTTCTAATAGTATAATCCATCATTTGAAGATATATAATTTCAAAGGTATATGGATACTTCAAAAAGAAAACCAAATTATAGGACTCTGTAATAGAATAAATAATCAAGATTCAGTAAAGCTTACTACAATAATTAGATTAAAACAAGTATACTATAAATTAAATATTGATAGTCTCATAAGCTTTTTTCATGTAAATTCTTGTACTATCTCAATGATAAAAAAAATTTTACATTATAGTTTTTAAAGCTAGCCAAGGACTTGAAAATAACTTTTCAGAGTTGAAAATAGAATAATATTTTCAAATGAATCAAAGACAACAGTCCAATTCAGAAATATTTAATACTTGAAGAATATAAAAAGGTAATACTATTCTTATAAAACAATAATTAATATACTGTATATAAAGTAGCTAATAAGTCAAAACCCTATAGAGTTTAGAAAGTAGAAAATAGTCAACTTATATAAAATACAAGCAAAGGCTCAATTTTAGAATGATATAATATTCTATAAAAAACTATAACCAAAGAAAGTATAGAAGGTTTTACAAAACTTTGGAAAAAAGAATAAAAAGAAAAATGGATATTAAAATATATTAAGTCCAAACTTGGCAAAGACAAAGGAAAGAAAACTTGAATAGTTACTCAGAAAAAAAGTAAACAACTAGTATTAAAAAAACTAATTCAAGAAAATAGTCAAAATACAGTCATGATCTATTACTTCAATTAACAAGAAATAGAAAATAATCTAAAAAAAGTTCTCACCAAATATTTAGAATGCTTTCTAAATAAAAGAAATGAAAATGAATGCAATATAGAAGTAAAATCAGATATTATCTATATTATATCATTTTTAAATTATCAAAAAATACTAGGAGAGTACAATCACTGAAGATTCTTTGTCCTTTACTTGAGATTAACAAAATAACAACAACAAGTATAGTTTCAAAAACCCAAAACCAAAAAATAATCAAATTGAAAGAATGGAACACATACTAATAGGAGACTGGAAATAAGAGACAATTAGAGACAATATCAAATAAAGAGTATATCAAGATTACCTACTCAAAATTTTTCAGTGTAATCAAGGATTACAAGAGAAGCTGATCTTTTACTCAGATAGATCCTTGATTGATTATAGAAACCAAAATACAAGAATAGAGACAACATGGATACAAATTGAAGGAGCTGAAAAAGAAAATAAATTTTAAACAGAAGTTAAAAACTGGTTCTTATTTATAAGAGCAGAATTGGTAGTACATGTTATTATAGTTTTAGTAGTTCCAATAGACAGTAAAGTAAAATTTTTACTGATAGTCAAGTTTGCATTTCCAAATGTAAAACACTTGAAAAAGAAGACCTCAAAATAACACACAAAAGATGGCTAAAAAAAAAGAATTGATTATTATGTACAAGAATACTAGATCTTGTAAAGAAAAAGCATATTCAACTGACTTTAACCAAAGTAAAAGCTCACTCCAATGATCTATAGAATTAAGAAATAGATTAATTGATCAAGGAAGCATTAAAGCTTTCAGCAATAGAGTGAAATAGTTCCAAATCAAGCAAGATATTTACAATAATACTGTGCAAAAGAATGTAATAGATAGCTCAATTTGACAGTTTATCAAACAAATCAATAAGAGATCAACTGCCTTGTTATGGATACAGCAATATAAAACAGTGACAAAATGATATCACCAAGTTCAAGAACATTAAACCTATTCATGAGACCTAACATAAAATAGGTTAAAGTATGGTGATATATGAAATATTTTTTTAAAGGCTCACAAAGAAGAAGTTTTCTAATTAAATTAAATAACAATAAACTACCTTATCTTAAGCAAGCTAGTAATGAAAAGATCTGACTTATATAAGCAAGTGAGCTGTATAAAATGCAATTAACAAAAAAAGATGATCAAACATCTACTAGAATATTCTGGTCACAAAAATGGGATCCTGATAGTATAAAAAAAAATTTGGAATATTTTTTAAAGAATTTAATAAGTTGTACTAAGATAGAAAAAGAAAAAAATGAAGTAAACAAATGGGTCTCCAAATTTATAAAAGCAGTTTTGCAAACCAGTTCATGCATTCTTAGCTTTTGTTCAGGATTGGTAGAAAATGATTTGATCAAAAAAGCTGCTAACCTAAATTGTTATAATAAGATGATATGAATAATGGCAAAAAATTAGATTCTAAGAATACAAAAGAAGGTTTGCAATTAGATTTGTAAACAAGTTTGAAATGTAAGATATAAAAAGATCATAAAATGAGACACAAGTGCAAAAGATTAATAGAAAAGCAAACTATAAGAAGGTCCAGGAAGTAAAAAAACAAAATATTTCATAAGATAATCCTAATCATAAAATTACAAGACAAAGAAAAAATAAAAGTGAAAGTGAAAACAAAAACCTTATAAAAATTATAAGAAATGAGATTAAGTATAGAACAAAATGGTTGAGTTTTGACTCTTGTCAGAATCTTAGAAAGTAATTCACAGTAGTAATTTGCAGGTAATTAAGTTAGAAGTTGAAAGGGTTTCTATCCAAACTACTAACAAAATAATAAATTACTCCTAAAGTTGCACTTAGAATTTTGAATAAAAACTTTGATAAGTAAGTTAATTGAAGATTAGCTTTAGCCTCACATATATGATATATAGTCTACAACTATTTAATAAAGCATGTATAACTGGCTTGACAAAGGGTAAAAAAAAAACAAAAAAAATTACTATAGCTATTCTAGTATTATGTCATACATAAATTATTTTATGATTAACTCATTTACTATTATTTTAGCTTATAATATTTTATTTTGTTGTAAATGGATTGTTTGCATATTCTTCTATTTTGTAAAAGATTGGTGATGGTCAATAATTAATTGTTTCACATAAGTTTCTCTTTTGTTAAAATTATCAATTATATGACTATGGCAAAAATTCTAAACTCAATTTAACTTATTTGACTTTTAATAATATAGATTTCCTTGTAAATATAAAAATCCAATATTATAATATCAGTTATTAAAGCAAGAAATATTTTTTAAAAATAATTGTATAGAAAAAATATATAATAGATATTAATATTAGAAACTTTATTAAAATAGTAAACAATAAAGTTTGATCTAAATTAAATATTATAAAAGAAGATTTAAGATCTTTAAATTTAATAAAATACAAATATAAATTAGTCAATTTTTTGAAATTAATTTAATTTATCTAACACTTTAATATATTCTTTAAAATTAATAAAAATATAAGTTTCTTAATAAATCTAATTCATAATAAACTTTTAGTATTATAAATATTTAAAATTAGATATTTGCTTAATAATTATCCATTCAACATATAAACTTCAAAAGAAAATAATAAATTATTTCTTTAAATATTTTTTATAAGAAAAGTTAAAATAAATTTATAAAAAGAAATATATAAAATAATTAATTTTTATATTAATAAAAAATAGAAAACAAAAAAAAAAGTTTTATTAATAATTAACAATTAAATATAAAATTGATTAAAAGAAATTTAATAATTTAATAGAAATTTTTTAATGCTATATATTGTTAACCTATCTAATTCACCTTTTAAAAATCAGATAGAGACAGAGAACTAGTGCAGGAAAACACCAAGTTAGACTTTTAACATGATATGCAAAAGTTTTTAATTTGGACAATAATAAATAAAGAGATTTATTACTGGTGATTTAGCAGAAGAGGAAGGACAATAATTTCAAGTTAAAGGTATATTTATTGTTAAATAAATCCTGAGGAGTCTCCAGAGAAAGAATTTTCCTCTTTAAATACATAATTGAGTTATATGATATTTGAGAATATAAACTAAGATAAATAATAGTAATAATTATACTATTA
>CAJVPT010006635.1:0-10843 GCA_910592055.1 Acaulospora colombiana
TTTCCATAGGATCGTCCAATGTTTCATCCTCCCCATCGGAATCAGGTATTTCTGGAGCTGGCTCTCGATAATTTAAGCACGAAGTGTCCTGCTTTGCTGTAAAGTCAGGTTTTGCAGGCCCTTTAGGGTTGACTCTTCGAGTCATATATACATTCATATCATTAATATTGTTTTTAATTGTTTCTATAACCTCTGGATCGTTTAACATAGCTAGAATAATTTTTCGGATTTGTGCGTCGATAATTGTACCTGATTTCGTTTGTGATTTTGTGAAGTACGTTGAATCGGAGATTCAAGACTCTGTCT
Source organism: Acaulospora colombiana (assembly GCA_910592055.1). Taxonomy (NCBI): domain Eukaryota; kingdom Fungi; phylum Glomeromycota; class Glomeromycetes; order Diversisporales; family Acaulosporaceae; genus Acaulospora; species Acaulospora colombiana. Next base: position 307 of record CAJVPT010006635.1, read on the forward strand.
CTTCTTTGGACTAAACTGCTTTTTAGATAACGATTTATCCGATTTACCCTTCCGCTTTACTTGTTTTTTTTGTATTAGAAATATGTACATCATAACTATGATCGGATTCAACCTCAGATGAGGAATCCCCAGAATCGGAGTTATTATCTGAAGAATCATTATCGGAAGAGTTTGTATCTGAACCCGAATCTACAGCAACCTTATTAATACGTACTGCCTCTCTTTTTGGATCTGCTCTTGGACCTTTTCTTACGAGTACACTTGCGAGAATTATGTCCAGTTCTATTACAATTTGAACAACGATGTTGAGATGATTTCTTAATGGCATTAACCTCTTTTGCCATTTTTGCTAAATTTACTGATAATTTTGATATACCTTTAGTAATTTCATTTATATCATCGGTACGGTCAACTCTCGATAAATGCAAATATTACACAATTTCTATAATTAGTTATGATTTATACATTAATTAGTAATCAATAGTTACGATCATCATTTTTTTCCGTTTACCGGTTTATTTAATAAATGCAATTCTAATCAACGGTTAACTTTTCGAAAATCCATTAGCGCAATCCGAAAAATTTTATTGCTATTTTTGTAATAAGTCAAATTTATGACTATATAATATATGCTAAAACTACATGTATATATTATATTAATATCTATTTAATAAATTTTAAATTTTGATTAATTTTGATAAATATTGCAATTAAAAACTAATAGCGCAGTATTAAAGTGATGAATTTAATATATCACAAGTGGTGATCGCAATCAATCAATTTGATTCGGCGAACAGATATAGATAGGTAGATAGATATATTAATAGAAGAATTGGATAAATAGACTAATTTATAAATGAGTAAATAAATTAATGGATGAATAGTAAGTAGATAAATAGACAAATAACGAATAAATTGATAAATAAATAGATAATAATTAAATAAGAATATAAGTAAAAAATAAGTAGGCAAATAGGTGAACGAATTAATAAATAAGTAGATAATAATTAAATAAGAATGTAAGTAAAAAATAAGTAGGCAAATAAATGAATAAAAATATAATAATCAAATGAATATATATATAAATAGATGAATAAGAGAATAAGTAAATAGATAAACGACTAGATATGTAAATAAATAGATAAATATATAGAAATAATTAACGGAATAGAAGATTGATCAGTAAAATATATAGATAAGTACATATCTTTTTTTTTTTTATAGCAAAAGTAAAATTTATCTATCTTAATAAAAATATCGTTTCTAAAAATTTCTTATTTTTAATAGTTTAAAAACTACAACTAAGTTATCACAAGTGACTTGTAAATATGGTAATAAAAGGCTTAAGTGAAAATGTAAGTACATACTATATATAGATATTTTTATATTAACCTTGATATGTATACATAAAATTTGATCCATTAAAAGTGTATTTGTTTTTATTGAATCAAAAATTTCAATTATAAGATATTATATTTAGTATTATTAATATCTTTCTTGTTTATTATTTTTGTTTTGTATCGATACATGAAAGAATTGATCAAGTTAATTATTATAAGTTTATTCAACAAGCAGATAGATAGAAAATTCATTAAATAAATAAAAGATATAAAAAGATATTTAAGTAAATATGTCAATAAATAAATAAATATGTAAAAGGATAAATATATAAATAGTTAATTAGATTAATCATTAAGAATTTTTTTTTAAAAAAAAGTAAATTGAATATAAATTGAATTGCTAGTTTTTAATTTATAATTTAATTTTTAATTTCTAATTACAAATAAGTATAATTTATAAATCTTTATTTATATAAATAAATAATTATAATAATTTATAATAAAATAAAAGCTATAAAATAAAAATCAATTTCTGCTATTTTTTAAAATTTGCTGTTAAAGAGAATATAATAATCTTATTTGACTATTATTTACTTTAATATTTTTTCTCTTTCTAATAAATTTTATAAGTTGATATATATAATAAGTTGTCTTTTCATATTTATCATTATTTTTATCCTAAATTAAATTCACAATATCTTCATTAGTTATATTAATATCTTCAAATGAGTCATCAATTTCAATATAATCATTTATATCAATAATATCATTATTATTATATAAATAATTGATTAAATCTTCAATTTCTTTGGAATTATATTACTGAAATGGAACCAATTCTCCAGTAATAGTATTGAATGAAGAAGGTGCTGATAGATTATTAGATTCCAATTCTTGTTGTAAAAATACTATATCAGTTTTTTTTCAATAATTATTGATTGTATCTTGAATAATATTATCCCATGCCTAAGCAATTCATTCTATTGCATTTTTTATATTTATATCTTCTTCTTCAAAATTTTCTGAGTTAGATCTCATATAAATTAATCTACTTTAAATTTTATCAAAAGTCTTCGATATTGTGCCTAAAATTAAAAAAAAATAAGAATAAAATTATGTATTATATAAATTTTAATAAATATTTTTATTTACCTTAAATGAATGGATTATTCCAGCATCCATTGATTGTAAGTGTGTTGTAGTATTTGGAAGTAAAGGATATAATATAATATGTAATAAGTCTTCGAATTTTAAACTATTTTCACTACAATGAGCTAATGCATTATCAAATAAAAGAATTATAAATCTTTCATTTAATTATTTAAACCAATTAAAAATTCATTTCATATTGTAGTAATCATCCAAGCAGTTTTGTTCCAATAATAATTAACAGGCAATTCTTCTTTACTTATATTATATAATGCTCTGGATTTTTTATAATAATGAATTACCAATAGTTTTATTTTAGTAGAACCTAATAAAATAATTTATATTAGCATATATAGTATATAATAAAATTTAATAATTAAATTTAATACCTGTGAAATTAAAACATAAAAGTATAGTAACTCTTTGTTTATTTTTTTTTTTTTTATCAATAATTGCTTCTTTTGCAAGTGATTTAGAAGATTCCATTTTTCAGAATAATTCAGTTTCATCACAATTAAAAATATTTCTAATGGCCAATCTTTTAATATATTTTGCAACTCTTCTCTAAATTTTGGCAATTCTTCTAAAGGTATACTATTGGCTTCTTTATAATGAACAAATTGTTTTAAGTTAGCACCTCTCTTAAAATTAGTTAACCAACCATCAGATGCATTAAAATTATTTATATTAAGAAGCTTAGCAAATTCTTGAGCTTGATAAATTAAAATAAAACCAGTAATGGTTAAATTGGTCTTAAGAGCTTCATCAACCCAAAGCATTAATGCTTTTTTTAAGAAAGGATATTTAGAGCTTTTATGTCTTCTTCCTTTAGCTTCAGGATTATTAAGATCAATGTTAAGCCAATAGTCATTATTTTTATGGATTCTTGAAATAGTACTAGTACTAACATTGAATCTATTTGCTAAAGTTTTGTTTAATATTTCAGAATTGTTTTTTTTCAATAAACAAACTTCATATTTTTGATAACCTTTTAATGTGTGTTTAATAAATCTTACAGAAATGCATTTCATTTTATTATGATATTTTTTTTAAAAAAAAAATAAAATCAAAAGATTAAGGTAAAAGAATTTGAGAATTAAGTACGAAAGGTTTAAAAATTTGAAATCAAATCTGTATAAGCATCGTATTTATATATAAAATTTATATTATGAATATATACAATATACAATCAAATCAAATTACTAAATGAGTTCGTGGTAAATATTATATATATATAATCTATCTAAACTAAAAATAATAAGTAAATAGATAAAAAGTAAAAAAATGGAGTAAATAGAAAAAGATAAAAAAAGAGATATATAAAAGAATAAATGGAAGGATAAATTAAGGAATTAATAAGTGAATTAATATATATGCTATTGATATAAAAAAAGTAAAAAAGAAAAGTTAAAAGAGGAATGAATAGAGAGATAAGAAAATAAATAAATAAATAAATAAAAGATAAACATTAAAGAGGATAAGTAAATAGATATATATTATATAAAAATAAATGAATGAATGAATAAATGAATAAATAAATATATGGTAGTAAATAAAGGGATAAAATAAGTAAATGAAAGGATAAACGAAAAGAGATAAATAGAGGAGTAATGAAAAAATAAACAAAGGGATGAATAGAAAATAGAAAATTAATAGAAGAATTGGATAAATAGACTAATTTATAAATGAGTAAATAAATTAATGAATGAATAGTAAGTAGATAAATAGACAAATAGTTGCCGAATTTTTGATGAATAGTTGCAAATATAGTTGATAAATAGTTGACGAATAGTAAGTGAATAGTTGACGAATTTTTGACGAATTTTTAATAAATAGTTTTGACAAATAGTTGATGAATAGTTGATAAATAGTTGATGAATAATTGACGAATTTTAATAAATTATTAATAAATTAATACTGAACTTTTATTGAATTGTTAATAAATAATTTTGTAACAAACTTTTAATAAATTGTTAATAAATTTTTGATGAATTATTAATAAATTTTTTGACAAATTGTTAATATGCCAATTTTTATAGTTGCCAATTTATTTATATCATTTTTTTATTGACTTGGTTATTTTTTGTCAAATATTTCATGAGTGGTAGTATGTCAAATAATTTTTTGGTAAATGTTACATAAGTGACAGTATGCTGAATAATTTTTTTTCAACTAGTGAGAAGAAGAGGAGAAAAGGGAAAATGATGAAAAATTTAGTCAATTAATCTTGTAATTTTTTAATAAATTTCATGAAATTTGAATTTTTTGCTGCAATAATTTTTTTGCTGAATTTTTTTCCACAGTAATTTTTTTTGCCAAATTTTTTATTGCAGTAATTTTTTTGTCAAATTTTTTATTGCAGAATCAATTTTTTTGCCAAATTTTTTACCACAGTATTAATTTTTTTGCCAAATTTTTTGCTGTAGTATCAATTTTTTTGTCAAATTTTTTGCCACAGTATTAATTTTTTATCGAATTTTTGATCACAGTATGTAAAAATTTTTTGGCTGCAGTATTCAAAATTTTTTTTTGCTACAATATTACTAGATTTTGTGTCAAAATTTTTTTTGCAATATGCTGATATTTTTAATACCGAGTGGCAGCAATCGTAAATAATTTATTAATCTTTTTATTATTAATTTTTATCAAATTCAGCAATAATTTGACAACTGAATGACACAATTTTAACTAGTGGTGGTCTTAAATATCTGTTACCTTTTTGCAAATCTTTTTGTACCAAAAGGGGACTAATTCTTTATACTTGCTAAAGAAAATTTGAATTGCTCTCTTTTCTTTAAGTGTCATCATAGTTGTATTGATAATTTAATTCAGAAACATGATTTTATGCTTACGTAGTGATGGAATAGCTTTTTTATATTCTCTATTATTTTGTAGAATTAATTTAATAGATAGGATACCTCCCTGGTAGTTAAAGATTTCCTTCCATCTCCAACTTTGAAATATAATCTGTAGGTCTTTGGCCATGTTGTATCTATCAGATTGCCTTTGATCAGCTTGTATAAGTCTACAAGATTATTGAAGATATTTTCAGATTTCTAGCCTTTGATCTGGCTCTATTTCAATCAGATTATAGTCACCATACCAGGGGTTTCATTATTGTTAAGTTGATAGAATAGTACTAATATATGGCTTTCCAACTATATTTCCCAAATATTTTTAAGACCATATATTTCCTTGTTATGGATACAACTATTTGAAATTGTTTCACAAATTAAAGCTTTGTTCTTGAAAACTTTCTTGAATATAGTCATTAGGTCATTATATATCTTCTTATTCAAATGTATATATTGCATTTTATATTCTATTCTTGGAATCAAAACTTTATTAATAATATATTGGACATGTTTTTCTGTCAACTTCTTTTTAGTTATTGCCTGAACTACTACTCTGATTTCTGATTTTATTGAACTAATCATATTCTGGTTTTTCTGTTTTGGTTCTAACTAAATACCAAGGAATCTGACTTGATCCTTTTTATTGATCTCATATTTTATAGTATTCTTTATTTCAGCTTGAACCATTCCAGGGTCTTGATGATTTTGATTAATGATAAAAAGAATTGATTTTGTCACATTAATTTGTGAGTCATTTGCCATATAGAACTTTTTGCTTCTTCCAAAATACTTTTCAGGTCTTTTTTGATTTGGCAATCCAGATCATATTATCCATATATGCAATTACTGTCTACCTTAGAGAGAGCTTGATCTTTTTCTCAGGTTTATGAAAATTGGATGATCACTATTCTTCCATAGTATAATCCAGTATAGTGTTATTTTTAATTTTACATAGCAATAGATCATAAAAAATTCTCCATAACAGTGGAAAGATTATTTCTTCTTGATCTATACCATCTCCTGCAACTATTGGATTAAAAAGTCTATTGAAAAGAATAATGTTATAACTTCCATCTTTAAAAAGAACTATTATAATCTTCTTAATAGTTGTTGAAATTTGAATCTAATCTATAGATTTTTCAAGCATAAAGAGAGATATTGTATTATATACCTTAGCAGTGTCTTGAAAAAGGATCCATAATTCTTTTTTCTTTTTTCTCGCTTCTTCACAAATACTATTCAATAGATAGATAGATTCTATTGTGCTTTCTTCTGGTGGATCAGTAAAGTTTGAACCTTTAAGTATTTTATATTATTTACATATCATTGATAAATGATTGATAAAAATCTTGGTAAAATATTTCTGAGCAGTTTCAAGGAAAACAATGGGTCTTGTGTTGCTCAATTGATATCTTCAGAGCTTGGGTTTAGGGATAGAATAGATGTTACTACTTTTCCATTTCTTAGGTATTTGTCCAATACTTAAGACTTTGTTGAACAGTAAATATAAAATCTCTTTTCCTTTAATACCTAAGTGTTTGAGCATTTCATAACTAATATATGATGGACCAGCTGCTTTTTTGTTTAGAAGGTGTTGCAAAGTAGCTTCAAGTTCTTCTATTTTGATTTCCTCTATTAGTAATAAATATCATATTGAATTAATCTATTCTTTAGGTTGGTATTCTTTTTTTCAAGAGGAATCTAGACTTTCAAAGTTGACATTTCTTTGTTTAAAAACTTCTTTATGATAATCTTCAATCTTTTATTTGATGGTTTGAGGATTAATAGCTATGTATTTTATTCCTTCCTGATTCTTGGTTAAAACTTGGTCTAGTGTGATTCTAGGTCTTTTACAGTTCAAGATAGAGCTCAGCATCTGTTTTTGATTAAATTTGAGATTTTCACGTCTGTTTTCTAGGACTTCTTTAATTTGGGTTCTGATATGAAAACTTTCTTTCTTCTTGCATATAATTCTAAGGATATGCTCTATCTTTTAACTTTTGACAATAGTTCTGAAATTTCTTCTTGTGACTGAGAAGGAGTTATTTTTTCATCAATAGATTTATCAAGACTTCTTAATTTTTGGATAGTTTTTTCTATATCCTTTAGGATTTTAACATCACATTTGACTTGTAATTTCTTTAGAAGAAAGTGAATCTTATTGGCTTCTCTATAGGTTTTGAAGTTTTCTTTGGAATTGCAGATTCAAGCTTTACTTCTTTTTATATATTAGGAGTAGGGTAGATTTTTTTTCTTTTAAGATGCTTATATACATTCTTGATAATTATTGACTCGAAATCATGTCAGGTCTTATCAAGTTCTTGAGAATTATTTATTACTATTGATCCAAAGGGTTGAGAATCAGTCTCTAGAAACTTGCTTTCTATCTAGAATTTGAATTTCTCTTATTGTTTAGCTGTAGAATTTACTGGATTAGATATTTTTTTGTCTTTTGATCTATGTTATTCTTGAGCTTAATTCTTAAGCAGATTGTTTGTTGTCATTCTTGCTAACAATAAAGTATGATCACTACTCAATAATGTTTTCATCAGAATATTTTTAAATTCATATATATTGTTTAAACTGATTTCTGGGGATGACCAGATATAGTCAATTCTATTATATAATGTAATGTTCGTTCATATGAATGTGATGCTTTTTTCTTTTCAGGTGTTCTGAACATCTATATAGTTCCAGTTTTCTAAAAAGTTGAAAAAACCTATTTTAGCTTTTCTATATCTAGGTGTTGTTTTATCAGAGAGTGGTTAATCTGCTAGTGGATTGATGACTGCATTGAAATCTTCCATAATTATGATCTTAAAGTGATTTTTTTGCTTATCTAAAATTTTATTTTGAAGTAGTTGTTGTAGCCATCTACTTACAGTTTTTTCTAATGGTAGATATACTTGATAGATATAAAGCTTACATCTTTTCAATAAAAAGTTGGCTTCTATTATATAACTTTCAATTTTTTCTATAGATTTTAGCTTTTTTTCATTGTTCTTATTGATGAGAAGTTCCACTCTAGATTTTTTGAGTTTTTCATTATTGCTACTATAAAAAAACTTATGTATTTATTGTGAAGTAAATGTAAACTCTGCTGCTTCATTTGTTAGTTTTATTTTATAAATATCTAGAATATCTATATTGAGTTCTTGTAAGAGTTTGTATAGCCTTTGTTGATCCAGACTAATATTGATTCCTATAATATTATGTGTTTCAACTAAAATTATATTGGCTAGTAAAGAGTTATCTATAGTATATTTGTTATATAGCATGTATTCTTTTTCAATTTTATTGATAGTATTCTTTTTTAGTGTATTTATAAAGTTATTCGGTGATGTATTATATGTTATATAAGGAGAGATTGTATCAATATCTACTGTTTTCTTTGGAATTGCATCTTTTTTCCAGGATGAGCTTAACTCTTCTTGTGGATCAAACTCTCTCCTGGTATATGTTGATTGGACTGGTACTAATTTTAAGAACAATTATTTCATCACCTCCCTCTTACCTTGTTCTGACTACCTGTTTTTTCTTCAATTAGATTTATTCTATTATTTGGTCATTTAAGATTGTTTAAGATCTGGCAAACAGAATTTTGATCACTTTCATTTTCAGGATAGAGACTTTCAAATCTATTATGTCAATATCTTCTATAACAATGTTTTATTGGCTCCCTGTTACTATCAGTGGCAAAACATTGAGAAGTTTCTATTGTTCTAGTAGTATGTTTATTGCCTTGAAAATTATATCTTTTTCTTTTTTTCTTCCTTTCTAGATCTATTGTTTTTAGAATCTCTTTTGATTTCTACTTTGTCTTCAAATATTGTATACCAATTGATCCTAGTATTGCTTTTAATATCAGTTTGATCCAATTGTCTTAAGTAAAGTTTGCCATGTGTTGTTTTGATATGAACTTTCTTTTAATTATTTTCACTACTTTCTGTATAAGTCAATTCTTCATCATGTAACATTTCTTTTTCAAAGTACTCCCTAGCACTCTTGTTGATATAATCTTGTTTTTTTTAAGAAGGGCTTTATTCTTGTTTAAAATATTCTCTAACACTCCAGATAAGTTTATGGCTGTGAATAAATATATGTTGTTTTAAAGCATTATTTAAATTTTGTGCTGATGAGAAGCAAATTATTATATAACCTCTTTTCTTTAGTGTATATAGATTTCTAGGAATATAATATGATTTAGTTCTGGTATGATTAACTATTCATATAATTAAATCAGTAATAGTATTATACATTTCATATAGTTGTAATAGTTGTAAATTACACTGTTTGATAATTCTATTAATTTCATTATCGATAGGCTTATGTCAAGTGAAGATTGCCCTGATAGTTTCTGTATTAATATGAATCATCTATTCCTCTTCAAGATTGATATATTTCTTATAAGGAGTACTACATGCCTTGATTCATTGTTATGATCGTGAATGATTATAAATATGAATATTTGTTATATATCCATATTTATTGAGAGCAGATTTGATTTTTTGACATGAGTAGTTTTAGTCAATGTCTATAAGTGTAACTATTAGTGAGGTTTTTTTTTCATTTTTTGTTTGCTGAAAAACTTTTTTATTTGATGGTTGAATAGAGTTTGACCATTTTTCTATATTTATAGGTATAATAGTAAAGTTTTCTTCCTCTTTTTTATTAATCTTTTTAAGGCATTGTAATGTATTTTTCTTCTTTTCACAACAGAATATTGTCTATACATTGTCATTGATAAATTCTTTTTTGAAGGGTTGAAAATCTTTTGACAAGCCTAATATATTTTGCAAATATGCCATTTGTTTTATTTTGATTTCTTTTGAGAGCCTGAAAGTAAATACACACATTTTATATTTACTATCCATCTTAATAAAAAATGATTGATAATGGATGTCTTTGATCTATTTCTTGTCTTATATTGTTAACCTATCCAATAACCTTCAAATCAGATAGATAGACAGGACAACTATAGCAATAATCCACTTTAAGTTGAAGGAGAATACCTCGGTCGTGGTATACTAAAGTTGATAATTCAAGGATAATATAGGTTACACAAACACATTGAAAGAGGCTTTAGGTGATTTGGTTTAATTAAAAGATTTATTAAAGATATATAATGTCAAGGATAAGAGAATTCAGTAGGTAAAACCTTGGGTCAACTGCTTTGGACAGCTGGCCTTTATA